>JAVJIF010020370.1:0-52822 GCA_038442645.1 Agave tequilana | reverse complement strand
TTATGAAATCACGATGAATGGTGTGAATCATTCATTGGATGATCTACACGTGAGAAAGAGCAACATACAGGCCCATATTCTCTATTCCTATCCATCAACATCATCAGTAGTTTAAGCATAAAATATATTCTTAAAATTACCTTCCTTATCGTTCCTAGCACGCAGCGCGCGCAGAGAGAGAGAGAGGAGAGAGAGAGAGTTGAAACACTTGATAAGATTTGCGGGTAAATCTGCTCAAGCAAAATGTTCAATGGAATCTAAAGTTGAAAGCCAAATATTCATTATGCACATTGCTACAAGAACTTGAAAAGTTAGTAAGAAAAGTGTTGGGAGAGAGATTACTTGATAGAATTTGTCAGTAAATCTTTCTGGAACAAAATATCAATGGGTATCTAAAGTTGAAATCCAAAATTCATAATTGTGCCACAAACTTGAACAGCTAAAACAAATTTAAAGTTGAGATCCGAATATTTTGAACAGCTAAACACTAAATTCTCTGTTTGGAAGTTCCTTGCCTACACGTTCAAGTTCATAACTGATAACCCGTTACAGTGGCTGAAAACGCATGGTAAGAAAGCATACAAAACCATTTGCCATGATTTGGATGAGCCCAAATTTCACATATGTCAACCTCCGTGACAGATATGAATTGAAAACTGGATGCTAAACCCTGACCTACACCTATATCTCTAGACTTAATTACTCCCTCTCATCCACCCTTTCTCTGTGTTGTGCAACAAGTTCTTCTGGCTCAATGGAGATTAGTTAACCATATATTCACTAGCTCACTAAAAGACCTATGGATGCATGACTTTCATGAATTTAATGGTTAGAATATTATGACATACCTGTAAAATACGAGCAAGCGCTGCTTGGAACTTCTCCAATGGCAGATCAACAAGCCGCGGGAAAATAGGCAAAACCTGTTAGAAGTTCAAATAATGCATCAACAATCTTTTACATTCAGTACTCAGTAGAATAAAGGTTTCATGCTTCATATAAGAGATTCACATAGAATTCACAGAAACTGCACAAAATGCATACTTGAATGAGAAAATAAAGCCAGAATTGACTCCTGAAACCTATCAAAGAGCCACCAAATTTATTGAGTTGTCTTGGCTCACAGGTTGTCAAGAGTCCTTATTCCTATCGCAAGATGGATTGACAGGAGGTAACATACATATTACTATTAGAAACAAGCTCTACCTTATGTAAATAGAAACTTCTGTAACGAAGCCTCACTCCTTAAGAGACAACACTGCTAGGACCTCACAGAAATCTTGACATCTTTCAGATATCCTCAGGTTTAAATATACTTATGAACAAGGTTCAAAAGAATTATATATTGTATCGAGTACAAAACATCATGATGATTAATTTTCCCACCTAAGTTAAAAATAAATATAAAATGGTACTTGTGTGATCAATAAATCATTATGAAGCTTATTTTCACATCTTAAATGAAAAAGTAAATATAATTTGTGTGCGTAGCAATAACCATGCGACCAAGGTTCTATCCTCTAAGAGCTAAAATACATCAATGATAACAACAACGTTTTTATGAAAAGCTTCACCATCCACTTATATAAACGAAGAACAAAAAAAGAATGTCTAAGAAAGCAAGCTGTTTCTGAGAACAATAAATACAGTGAATATATACTTCTCAAAGAGGTGTTAGGAAGTTCAGAGAGGGAGGAAGCTGGAAACAATAAAGAAAAAGTCTTGTGCTTTTGGATTAATAAGAAAACAATAAACAAAAATATTATGATTGACTACAATGTGACCACATCTGCAGAAATAAATAGCAGCAGCAGCAGCAGTACGAATAATAAAACATTTCTGGATCACTAAGATTTGGACAAAATACATTCAGGAGAAGAAAAAGGAGTAAATAAAATGGAGACAAGACCTCATCTTTCGAAAGTGAAGAAAGCATTGGAATGAGAATTGTGACATCCTGGCACAAGACAAGTGTAAATATTTATTAGACTAACCACACAAGCAAAACCAATACTAAATCCCTCACATCCAATATAAGAAGAATTCAGTTAGCAAGACAAGTCAAAAGAATGGATACTCCCTTAAAAAGAAAATGGAAAAAAGCCAGAACACTCAACCTTCAGTTTTGTATCATACAAGTGTTTGACAGAAGCAAAAAGATCAGCAGAAGGTGTTGATTCTTCAGTCATGAGTTGTAATACCTTTACAATGAAGACACAATGGAGGAAGAAAGAAGGAACAAAACAAGAATCATTATGAGCATCTGAAAGAACAAAAAAAAAAAAAATTGCACAATGTAAAAGAAAGAAATAGATGTCAGTAATAAAATGTACCAGCATAATGAGATTTTCACTTCCTTCGGGTGGATCAGAAATTATCTGCAGCAGTTCAGCATATGATGGCCCTAAAGTTCTCACAAGACCAGGAACATGCCGATGGATAGACTGCAAGGTTGAGTAGTTCAACATATAAGTAATACCTAAAAGATTTAAAAGTTGAAGTTGAAAAATGCAAACATAAACTGAGAATCCACTGTTATCTATCAAATGATCAGATTGGAGACAAACGATGCTTATCCAATAAGCAAAAAGACCTAAATGCTACATGCGTTATATTGGCATAGATTGATATTTGGAGCAGCTAATAAATGCACTGATCAATATTTGTAAGTGTTTTTATGTATATCAAGCTCTAAAACAATAGTACATAATGGCACATACTCTTTTGCAGGAGCAACTCTATAATATTTCCAAATAACAACAGTGTATACAGAGCCATGAACCATACATAACAAGAGAATAACTACCTGTTTGACAACCTTCGGTGCCCGTCCATAAACATCAAATACAAGACGAAGAAGACTAGGTCTCTGTTGGGGAGAATAATTATAGTCAATAGCCCGAAAAAAAAAAAAAGAAAAGGAAAAGAAAGAAAGGAGAGGAAATGCAGACCTTTGTGCAAAGAGCAAAGAATAAAGATGTTTGTCGCTGGGCATGGCGCAAGGACATAGCCGGAATACTCTGCGAAGATAACTGCATGCTTCTCATGGGTTCAATTTCAGCAGGTCCAAGTTCAGAATTGTGAGAACCAATAACAGAAGTTTCCTGACTACCTGTCTGAGAAATTGTACATAAATTGAAGATCATTCAGAAAATATTGGTCTAAACAGTAAAGAAAGATGGCACCACTGGAAAATGCACATGCTGGTTTGAATTCGATAGATCAAGTAACACCATTGTCAAAGCTCAAGATGATAAAGAAATATTAATCATTTGTAAGAGAAACATTCTCAGTCCCTTCCAATCATGAACAATATGAAGGTTGATGCAATACTTAGGCATGAATGAAATCAATAAAGATTCAAATATTTAAAAGAAGCAACTGATAAGGCAGCCTAAACTATGAAGGACCAAAAGGACAGCGAAAAGATTTCTTAAACCAATGCAAAGAAAGAAAATCAATTGGTTATGACATTCACATAGTTCAACTCTATTTAGAACACTACTGAAAAGAACAATTGGATCAGGATCCACAAACAAACTCTTAAATAATTGATCCACAAACTCTTAAATAATTATAAACTTTATGCTACAGTAAATGAAAAATATAATCAACGCCTGTATAATTGTCCACCTTGCAGTACTTAACTCCGCGTATCATTTCAAACATCTCTTGAGCGGTAGAATTAATAGGCGGAGTGTCTGGTTGTGTTCACATATGAACAAGATTTTGTACATCTAAATTCAGAAAGATTCTTGCACCAAACTAGGGTAAAGGTTTCCGTGTTTTTATATTGTATGAATAATGACAAGATAGTATCAGGGAATCTAGGAAGCCAGCCTAAGTGAACATTGTAAAGTCTAGAACCTCCTAGATATTAAATGCTGCTCTATGGTACCCGCATCTCGATTGGCAATCTTGTATACATACTTCTTTTCTTCTTGCTTCGTAATAACTTATCATAAGCATAGATTTTAACCTACTACCCTCCTTCAAATCCATTTTGATAATTGTACTTTAAAAAGCTTTTCCTATTCCAATCTTTTGGGGATCCTTATAAGATGCTCATTCCCCCCCTACACTCTGAACTCTTACCACCAAATTTCCATTAGCGGCAGTCAACAATCTCAAGATTTTCCTAGGAGCTCTTTTACAACTTTTCTGACGCACAAATTTACAAAAACACACATAAAATTTGTGTGTATGCGTGTGTGTAATGAAAAGTAGAGACTCATGCGCCCCCACACTACTTACCCAAGCCCAACTCCCCATTCGACAAGAGAGAGAATCGAACCTAGAACCTACACCTTAGAAGGGAGGAGCATTACCAACGGACTAACCCGCTCTTTCACACACACATGCACTTTCCTCTTTTATCCCTTTTTCATATAATTCTATCCTATTCTTTTTACATCTACAACATATCCATATTTTAGTGTTTGACATACAAGTATTCAACTCCAGTTTTGTGGTTCTACTTTTTCTATCCATGGAAGCATGTCATGCATTTTCTATTTTCTATCCATCCACCCACTCACCGTTCTTTTAACCATGGATATTCCAAATGAATAATATAAGCTTATTAGGGAAATGTGTTTAGTTTGACTCTCTTGGCTATATGTGTGCCTCGGAGTTCAATGCACTTCCCTATGGCGAATATGTCATCTTTTCTCCTTTTTCTAGACACTTTTCCAAGACTAAACTTGGGGGATGCCAACCAGCTTTTTAGGATTATGCAAATCCCTCTCTTGTCCACAGTTACTTGGCTAGAAAGTTCACACTAATTATGAGGTTGAAATCGTGTCAACAGCTGATCATAAAACTTCATCAACTATTTTGTGGAGCCGTGCTCCATAGTTGACCCCATCTTGATGGGAAATGACTAAGATATGATGATGACAACTACAATGATGTTGCTGCTGATGATGATATGAACTTATGCTAATGTACTAGCTCTATGGTCTTCCCTTTTCAACGTGCATAAACCCTTACCATTTTGACACAACATATTGGTCTAGAAATTTTGATGGCACTTCTAACGGCACATGAATCCACGCCTACTCATTTGTCATTGCACGCAGAACATGTATCAGCATAACACATTGCTTATGGGAATAGTTATAACTGGTAACCTAAGCATTAAAAGGTCCAAAATCTCGAAATTAGTATCAGAATTGGCTAACAGTTAGTAGTATCAAAGTCGGACAAATCAACTCGGTGAAAAAAATAAAAAAATTAAAATTAATTAAAAAATTGTTTAGATAATCTACAACATTTTGACATTTTTTTTAAAATAATTGATAAAATTTGAATCACATTTTGGCAAAGTTTATAAAAGACAACAGTGTATATCCATAGAGTATTTTAATGAAAAAGTGGATAAATTAATTAGAAAATATTTTTTCTAATAAATTTAAGTTTTATGTTTTTGCTAAGTGTTGATAAACAAATTAAATATTATTTAATTGGATAGTTAATCAAGCGTATTTATGCTAACAATTAAATAATTAATTTTGCTAACCAGCCAATTCATAAATTTATTAAATACTATATATATAATTTCATTAAATCTCTCCCCCTCTCTCCATGCATCCATCCCCTTCCCGACGCGTGCACGCTCTCTCTCGCCCCGATCTCTCACTCTCTCTATCAGATCCCTCTCGCTCTCTCCCTGATCTCATGTGCTCTCTCTCACATCGCTCTCACCCTCTCACTGATATCGCACTCTCTCCCATATCGCTCTCTCTGACCTCTCTCCCGATCTCTCGCTCTTTCTTTCAAATTTCTCTCTCCAAATCTCCCTCTTACTCCCCGTTCTCTCTCGCTCGCTCTCTCTCCCCCTCCCTCTGTCCGCAAGCTAATTGGGGAAGATGAAGGTTGCAAATCTGGCTTGTATCGGGCTAGTAACAGCCTCTTATCAGTTGTATCGGCCGATACGAGCCGATTCCGACCGATTCTGAAATTTCTACGCCGATTCCCAACCGATTAAACCGACAACGATTTTTGTTGCCCGACTCCGCCTCGGTCACAACAGCCGATTCCAGTACGAATCGGCCGATTCTTCAAATCATGCTAAGCACTCATTTCATTTTTAAACTTAAAGACCACCATCTGGATAATCTCCGGATTAAGCCAGGAGATCACTCATATTCTAAATCAAACAAGTACCAGTTCTCAATGTTCAATCCACTTGTAGCTCTCAACATATGAAGCATGATTAACACATACAGAAGACTGACTGATTTCATTCATTTCTTGGATGTATTATGATACACACTTCCAGTGAATTACAATTTTCATGTGAAGTAGGTTTCAAGTTTCATCCCATTTTTAAGACAGAATACAAAAAAGGAAAGCTAGGTTCTTCAGATAATATTTGAAGTGCAATTATGAAATGATGCTTCTAGGAAACAAGAGTTATTATATTACTTCTGTCGTTTGTTCGCTGGACTCCAGATGTTTGTTATCCACTTCAGAAACTTGCTGATCAACAACTGACAACAACATGCTCCGAGCAAACTTCTCAATACTTTCTGATGCATAGGGTAGAAGAAAGAGTTTGTTTGCGACCTGAACAAATAAGTTTTTAAGAAAAACTGCCAGATTAGAAAGCAAGAAAGAGTAAATAATGAGAGCATGTTAAAAGAGAAAAAAATACACTTGTTTGAAACATGGCTTGCAAGTATGCATATCATTTAAGACTTAAGAGGCAAGTCACCAGACAAGCAGCTTGAAGAAACATTTGAACATGCAGAAAAGAGGGAACAGAAAATACTAATAAACTATAAGCTATGTTGTGTGTGTGAATGCATACCAATCTGATAGCTTTCGCTCTAACTTCATCATGAGAGTGTACTGAACACTGCAGAACAAGATAAATCTATAAGATTATGTTCGAAAGTAATCATCTATATTTCCAAAAGTAGTGGAAAAGAACATATCTAATTGATTAGATATTCTGAAAGAAATGATGCATCTTTAGCAATAGGGCACAAGTTATGAGATGAGGTTATGAGTTAAGAATCTAGCATGCAACAATTCAAACACACATCATATGGCCAATGCAGTGGTTTCATCAATGAGAATGCATCATCAGCGAAAGCCACCACATGAGAAACAAAAAGTTTGAATGCTGGAACGAAAGGGATGCACTTGTGTCTCGTCATCAGTATTGTAAGAGATGTTATGTCACCGCAGGAAAACTTAGTTATAACCAAGATTTATTCAAACTGTCACATATAGCCATCTAAGCTAGCCTGTTCGTGAAGTTTGGCCTTATGATGTAAAATACTCACAAAGTCATATTGTCAATCACCTTAAAATTCATGGGCTCACATATGTCTAACTATTTTTGTCAAAATGACATAAAAATTTAGAATGACAACACATATCCAGTACTGCAATAATAACATATGATCAAACCTTTTACTAACAAAATGAGATTGTCAAAAAATATGTAAAGGGAACAAAAGGTGTGGTCCCCTCCGCTTCTCAAATACATGTTGGATAATATGTTGGACACGCCCCTAACAGAAATGAAGATAAACAAGAAACTGAGGAATCACAAGGAGAATCAACAATTTCTGCGTTAAAACACAGAGAGATAGGAAAAGCCTACCAGTTCCTGACTGTTTGAAGCCGGATAGTTATAAACAGTAGCTGAAACCCCATGATCAAATTGATAAGAGAACTACCAATTTCAAAATCAAAGTGTATCTCCTATCTAAATGAAACCAGCTCATATTTAAACCATCAAGATAGGAGCTCGATATCATGGCCACCAAGATGTGTTCACGGTGTCAGACCAGATAACCCAATTGCCCAAAAATTTGCACGAGACTTCAACAACTCATGATATAGTTTAACCAGTAAGCCAGATCAAGGGTTGAAATCAGCAAAACAGCATAGAGGAGAACTTCTGATGGGCAAAGGAAGGATCATCCTAGTGATATTAAGATGACTCTGTAAAAGTGTAATCCAAAATGGTCATACCCAGAACATAACAGGTACATAGGAGCCATGACACAGACAAAGAACATGCACTGGAGTTGATAGAAATGGCCCAAAACAAAAACAACATGCACAAAGAAGAGAGGATTTTTACCGAAATAAGTTGAATCAAGAGGCTCATGCAAGAAAAATTAGTATGATAGTGGTAGGGAATGTACAATGGTGGTGGACTGGCAGGATAGAAGAAAGGGGTGCAGAAACCTGTCACAAGAGAGTTTAAAATCATCAATGCCCCATACAAAAAAGGAGGAGGCTAACCAAAGGGGAAAAAAGATTTGATAGGTACCAAATAGTCACATTAAGCTGAGCATCAGTGAGAACAAAATCAGGTGTTGGAGCAAGAAATTTGGTGGCGCAAGAGATTATTGGAAGCAATAGATGTCTCGAAGAATGCAAGTCAAGCAGAAATATTCTCGTGGAACAAAAACCAAAAAAAGTTAAAACTGATCTAGGCAAA
Organism: Agave tequilana; assembly: GCA_038442645.1. Lineage (NCBI taxonomy): Eukaryota > Viridiplantae > Streptophyta > Magnoliopsida > Asparagales > Asparagaceae > Agave > Agave tequilana. Next base: position 44,355 of record JAVJIF010020370.1, on the reverse strand, counting down.
AAGAGAAGCAAGAAGGAGATTATAGTTCACTCATAAGCAGATAGCTACATGTTGCAGATACAGCCAGCAGCTAATGCCATTTCAGAGGGAAGCTTGAGAGACGTTTATTTAACAACACAAAAAGGATTCCACAAAAAAGATTAAAGGATCTGGTCACTTAGTCACTACTGACCACTAGTGATTAGTGAAGAGTGTAAAAGATGATTATGTGATAACTTTGTCCTTGTTAGAAGATATGATCAAATCTAACATCCCCATGCTATCCTCGCTATAGATCATAGTACTGCCTCACATTATGCATCTTAGGAAGAATTTAGGCTGACAAAATTAATGGCAATGCAGGAAATGAGTGAGAGCTTAAATAAAGTCCATTGTAGCCATTAGCAAGGACAGAGAGGTCAATACTCTGCCCCCAACCATGTCATAATAGTGCAAATGTTACAGTCCAAACAAACTGAATGAATTTATCAAGGAAATCCATTGTAAAATCCAGCAGCTAGCAATCCTTTAGAGAGTGCCAAGGGCACAGTTCAAAGATCACAGAGGTGTCAAAAGGTTGTCCGACTAGAGTCAACATGGACACAGGAGAAGTTGCCCAACGAAAATAACCAATTAGAGGGATGACAAGGTGAAGACATCAACCACATGGTCAACAGACCTCCACTGTTCATAAAGAATATGGCCATGGGGAAGGAGAATATGTTTCCTCTGCTAAAAAAAAAAAATTAAAGTTTTTTTTAATTTTCCCAAAATGCTCCGTTGATTTGAGCATTTCGCACTTTAGCTAGGTTCAGGTTCCGACTTCTCAGCAGTTCCTGATATGTTAAACTTTAGCCCTTTTTTGCGTTCATCAGATAATAATGTCTAGGTCAATCCTACATTATGTGACATAGTTGTTTACGCAGTATGCCATGTAAAACATGTTGTGCCCATCCAAGAAGATAAATCGAGTTATTTTATCACTTTTTAGTCATATTAGATTAGATTATAAAAGATGTAGGTTAATTTGGGTGTCAATAGTTGATTGAATAAAGAGGATGGAAGGATAAGACGGTCAGCATTTGCTATCCAGGAAAGAACAATTGTGAGAACAGTAAAATTATCATGATTTGTTCCATTAGTTATATAAGAGTTGTATAGTTATTTAAGATTTACACATATCCTTTTGTGTGCTTACAAAAGGTCTAACGGGTGTTATTTTGAGTCAATTCGTTGATGTATGTAGTAGTTAGTTTGCCAAGGCACAGATCAGCTGTCTATCTATTCTTCTGCTTATTTCTTCATCTATATGTTCTGCACAGAAGAAAACCAATTTGAAACCATATATTCATTATAAAATTATCACAAACCAACCCAAACTCCTAGTCATGTAAATCTAACCCTGGAACTCCATCAATATGCTCACAGTTCATCCAAAAATATCTTTTCTCAACAAAAGAAGGAATTTTCCATACTAAGGTTTAAATTAATAGAAACATGACAAGGGAACAAACATCTGAAACTAACCTGAATAAAGTTCATGAATAAGGTCTGCTCAGGCAAATTCCACCAAAGGAATTGCTTATGGAATTAGTTATGACACTCGGACAGTGAAACAAATTTTGGTTGTGCCCTTTTGTATCTTTTCAATGCTTATGTTGATTTTGTGTAATTCAGTATATACCATTAAAGTTATGCTACCCGTCCCCAAACAAGAAAGAGCACGATAATCATTTATCTGGTGGCATAGAAGATGGTGGTAAGTTGTTTTAATACAAAAAAGCAAAAGTTTCAAAATTATACAGCTAAATAAATTACACATCCAACTGATTGTGCGGCTTGATCTTCTTTTACATATTGTTTGAAAATGGATTTAAAATGTTATTCATAATATGTGTGAGCTAATAAATTACACATCCAACTGATTGTGTGGCTTTTTCTTCTTTTACATATTGTTTGAAAATGGATTTAAAATGTCATTCATAATGTGTGTGTGTGTGTGTGAGCGCGCAATTATCAGGTACGAGGAATAGGTTTATTACTCTATCTCATTGCACTAACAATACCTTCAAAACAATATCTAAGCAAGCCTGTCGATAAAGTGGCCTTCCCAAAAGTAGGCTCCATACAGCACCAAGTCCTTGAGTGATACGATCACCATCAGAAGCATCTTTTGTATGGTTCTCATAACCGCACAACTGACAAAGATCCTCCAACAATTTAAATGCAGACTCGGGCAAAATGGGGGCTTCACCAAGAAATCTGCTAAAGGACTTGTCTGAAGCCGGTAAGGAATCAAGCAAGGTCTTTGCCTGTCAAAAGAACAGCTCAAGAGGTTACATAATACATCACAAAAAAATGCAGTCAATAAATCACTAAATTAATGCAGAAAACTTACAATAGCTAGGAGAAACTTCTCATAATTATTAGTTGCTGAGAAATAATGTTCATCTAATTCAGAGACCGTGACAGCATGCAAATGATATAAAACATGCATTGCAAGATCATGTCCCTGAAAAGCAAGAGAAATTGAAAGTTGTTAATGTTTGATTAAATAAGTACCAACACGCATGTGCACATGCATTCACATGCGCGCGCATATAATATACTATAATATAACATAATAATGTGTTTCCATTTGGCTTTTTGGCTTTTATCATGCCCCCAAAAATAATGCAATTCTGTAAAGTCCCTCAATTTTAAATTACGATTTAGTCCCTCAAATCTTGTAAGTTACACAAAATTGGTCCCTATGTAGCACGGACACTTCTATCATAGAGCCGTAACGTGTCTGAAATGTGTCCAACACGCGAACACGCGTGTCTGACACGTGTCGTATGTGTTTTTAAGAATGTGCCATGTGTCCACGTGTCGTGTCCATTTCAACGTTGTCGTGTCGATGCAACATAGATTGGTCCTTCTGTCAATTTTTCCATCGAAGTGACTAATCATAGCTTGATGTGGGTTTAAATTAAGGATACTCAATTACTTAACCACCCTTAGTGTTTGGATTTTACAAAGAGGAAGAGGATTGGAGTTAAGATTTCTTCTAGTTTAAAGAGAGGAGGAAATAAGTATGTGGGTTTACTAATTTTTACAAAGAGGAAGAGGAATGGGGTTAAGATTTACTCTCCTTTAAAGAGAGGAGGAATGGGGTTGTGGGTTTACTAGGTTTTAAAGAGGGGAGAAAGATTTCGGCCTTAGGGATTTGAAGAAAGGAAGAGATAAGCATTGGGTTTTTGGCAGTTGGAGAAGATGGGTTCAAATAGAGAAGTGACTTAGGTTGGTCTAGGTCTGGGATGGATTGGATTAGGTTTTAATTCAAGTGGTTGGACAAGTTCACTTAATTTCTACATGACAAGGACATAATGGTCATAATATATAAAATTGTTAATTTAACAGACTATTCTCTCTATTTGGATGGAATTAGAGCGACTAATTTGGTGCAAGTTATAAAATTTGTGGGACTAAATAGCAATTCAAAAGATTTGAGAGACTAATATCAAAATATGAAAGATTTTAGGGACTAATATATAAAAAACCCTAAATTTATAAACGTTCCTTCATCAAAGAATTAATCTCCCAGCGATTTCTAAATCTGTTACTTTCTTATCATTGCAGGAGAATTCTTTGAAAGGTCCAAGCATTACAAATTTACAAGGCGTAACCAACTAACCATTCCAATCATAAGGCACATGGGTTTAGTTTCATACCTCTCAAACCCATGTAACTTTTTAGTAACAAATAGAAAGCCTTATTTTTAACCTCCTGAAACTTCTAAGTATTCATTCTCTTTGCTATATATTTGGCCCTTTTTGTTCCTTCATTCTATTTTCTCTATCATAGGAGGAGGATTTTAATGCCATTAAGATTCATATTTTGCAAATACCTAATATTGGAGGAGACTTAATCAGATTTCTCTTTATGAACTATATACATGCACAAATCTATATATTACTACATATCTATAGCTCTCGACACAACATTTTCCTATATATATAAATTGTCTTGATCATCCATTGAGATGATCCATGTTTTGATTCAAGACTGATTTCTTGGATAGTTACCTAAGGAGTCACCTTAGAACAATTTTCTTACACAAAATACAAAAATATAACAGGACCAGCCTCGAAAAAGTTTTTCGATAACCCTGTGATAAGCCATCTAGTTGAGGTTTATCACTAAACCTTAGTAAAAGAATGACATAGTAGTTTGAAAACTTTTCAACCACTAATTTAGTAGTTTCAGAATAAACTTTATTTCAGCCTTGGAAAGGATAGAACTTTATGCACAGTTAAATGGTCATTGAACCACTTGATTTCCCAAGAAGGAACTAATCGAGGCACGCATATCAAGTGGACATTGTAGGTCACCAATAGAATTTACCCGTTACACAGTTATTGTAAAGCATACTTTCAGGCTGGTTTGTAGAGGATTAAATGCCTATTTTCCATGTGTGCGTATGGAGTTCGCACATAGCTTATATTGAGGCTGGTTGCTAAAAGATTAACTCCCTATCCACCTATAAATATATTTATTTTTGGAAAGAATTATTTTATTTATATACAAAATACAATACAAGCTACAATAGGCTCTAGGAAATTAAAGAAAGTTCAACTAAAAACAAGTGTTAGTAGGGCTAGGGAGAGGGGACCTTTGTCATCCATGACCACTAGCTAACCTTGAAATTAGGTAGAAACAAAGATTACTTAAAGCCTTATGACTTACAAGGGGTACATTACATATCACCCGCATTATATAGGGAAATGCTTTAATACTCGGGGCATAAGTAAGCTAGTTACGTCCGCCTATAAAAATGTGTAATATTCAAATAAGTTGGACAACCCACCGGTCCATCTTAATACATTTAACAGGTGTATAGACAAAAGATCATGTGATTTGAAGGCGAGCTGCTCATGCAATGAACGGTTCATTTGTTTTTATAAAATCATTCATTTTGCCACAGTAAAATACCTTCAAAATGCATGATTTTTTGTGTATAGAGTTTTGAAATATGTAAATCAATGTCCCGTGATGAGATTTTTTATGATATTAGTGCTCCTGTGCCACAATAGGGATTAATACAAAGAATAAATATGCCAGGAACAAAGAATAAACAAGAATGGGACAAGACATGATTTAACTTAATGCAAACAATCATAGAGGCTTTTCTAGAAAGGTACATCATAGCAAATTACCGGTCATGTAGGAAGTACTATAGGACACACATGGCAGAAGGCAAGATATGGGGGATAGAAGAATACATGAAATCTCAAAGTGTTCCAACTTGCAAGCAAGATAAAATATAAGACTTGTAGAAGATTCAGGTAACTCAAATAGTATATATTAGCCAGATTGGTAGAGAGGAAAAACTTCATTACACCAACTAAGCTTCACCAGAAATGAGGATTAAGGAATTCCAATTAAGATGGAAAAGAACGGAAAAATAATTGAGGAGCAAAAAAGAGGAACTTGGTCAGAGTAACAACACAAAGTTGTTGCTAATCGTCATGCAACTCAAAGAAAGTGAAGAAAAAGAGCCGAACATTGCTAAGAGTTAAAGTACTAAGGAATGATGGAAGTAGCATTAAGGTCCAAAATCAAGGGCCAAATGAAATTATTTGCCCAAGTTAATTATGTGATGAAAAGCAAGAAATTATCAAGCAAAAAATAAGTATACTGATGCAAAACTAAAATAAAAGATAATGAAAATAAAGATAATTTTAATTAATTTGGGAATCAGCACAACCAAGTGCAATCGGAATCGGGTCGTCCACGCCAATGGACCAAATAGCAATGGTAGGTGTCATCAGCACTGAGATCACGTGTGTCGCCTCAGTGGGGGCCTCTGCAATGGTGGTGGTAGTGGTGGTTGAACAATGGTGGCGGCTCATCTGGTATGGCCATCAGATAGGCCACTGGAGTGCAGTAAAGAATCAAGTCCTTGACATTGAACACCAGGTTGATCCCAAGATCACGGGGGATGTCGAGCTCGTAGGCATTGGAATCAAACCTCCTCAATACCCTGTAAGGATCCATACGTCGAGCATAGAGCTTCTTCAAAGTTCCTGGTGGGAACCTCTCTGGACGCACTCTGACCATCACCTCATCTCCAATAGCAAACTCCTACAAACCTCTTATGTGAATCTGCAGCAGACTTATACTTATCATTGCTAATAGTGATTTACCTTCTCATATGCTCATGCAACTCATGCAAATATTGTGCAAATGACTCAGCTGATACACTAGGGCGGTCACCTATGAACATATGTAGGAGATCTATAGGTTTCCTAAGTTGATACCCCCTGACAACCTCAAGAGGACTTAACCGTGTAGACCTATTGACCGAACTGTGATATACAAACTCAGCTACATGCAAGACCTCATCCACGTAGTGATCCGCTCTCCTACTAAATATCAAAGCAAATCATCCAGGCTACAGTTTACTACCTCAATCTGACTGTCAGTTTGAGGATGGTATGTTGTAGAGAATTTAAGTGCAGTCCCCATTTTCTTCCAAAGAGTTCACCAAAAATAACTCGTGAAGCGGACATCCCTGTCTGAAACTATGGACTTGGGTAAGCAGTGTAAGCACACTATCTCCCTAAAGAAAAGGTGTGCCACATGCGAAGCATCTGCTATTTTACTACAAGGGATGAAATGGGCCATTTTTGAGAACCTATCAACTACCAAAATGATAGAGTCATGCAGTGTTCTAAAAAAAGGTTTAAGCGGCTGATTAATTGGCCGCTTAACAATTTTCGGCCTGAAACCGAACAGAACTTGAAGAAAGCGGTCGGATTACTCAGCTAGGCGATTAATTCGCTTATGCGACGATTAAGTGTCTAATCGGTGATTAATTAATGTATGTTTAAACGTTATTCAATCATTTTTTAAATAGGTTCGAATTTCGAACCCATTAAGCTAACTAAACTCAAACCTAATCCAATAACTGGAATATAAATTGTCGCATGTTGGAGCATTAGGGCTCGCGTGTCCTAAATTTATCCGCATCCTCGATCGTTCTGCGGCGACGATGAAGCTCCCGAATCTCATGAAGCTCTCGTTGCTCACAGCAACGAGACGATGAAGCCCCCAAAGCCCTGATTTATCTGAAGCCCCCGAAGCTCACAGCAGCGACGATCCTCCTGAGGAATTAGGGTTCTTAAAGCTCGACGACGAAAAAGTTCATAAAGCGTTGATCCTCCTGTGGCGACCTCCCCTCACAGTTGATCCTTCCACCGCGACCTCCTTCAGTGTCGACAAAGACTTTCCCCTGCGATCAGCTCTTTGGTTAGCAGCAAAACGTCGATAGCGACCTCCACTTGCATCGACGACAACCCCCGGTCAGCTCTCTCAACCGAACATGCACGTATTTTGCCTAGGTTCTTACCAATGGTCTTTATTTCTTTTAATAGGCTGAGAAGTGCCTCAAGCGTGAGATGGATAGAGTTGCACATTACTTGCAATTGCATCTAGAAGTAAACCAAAGTTGTTAGAGGTATGTTAGTTTTTGAAAGAAATACATATATTTGTTCATTTAAAAAAAAATTTCACTATAGTTATTGGAGGTGGAGATACATTAATGTACTTTGAACTGATTGACATTATTACTTTTTAAATTACTTGTAGTACTAGCAATTTAATTTTTCAATTTATGTTTGCTATTTCTTTTATGCTTTTTTTAGAGTTTATAAAATTCATATTTGCATGTTTTAAGTATTATAATATTATTATTATTAAAATAATAATAAAACATGTAATTCGTTTAATCACCGTTTAAACCATTTAAGCATTATGCGCTCCCGGACCTCGTGCGTACTAAAACCGCTTTTAGAACATTGGAGTTAGTTTCCTAAGTGTGTGAGAGAGCCTAAAATGAAATACATACTAAGATGCTCCAAAGGTACAGAGGGAATAGGCAACGGTGTGTAAAGCCCTGTGTCCTTTTCCTACCCTTGACAACTTGACACACTTGGCAATGTGACAACTCTCGCAACATCACGCTTGACACTAGGCCAAAAAAATTGATCAACTACCAAGGTAATGGTCTTGTCTCAGCCCAAGTGTCCAGCGACACCTCCCGCATGCATTTCCCAAATCAAATGATCCCGCAAAGAAGCGTTGGGAATGCACAATCGGGTGCCCCTAAATAGGAACCCATCGACAATGGTGGAACCTTCCACTAAGGTGGGTGGATCCCGAAGCAATGAAGTATAAATTTCACCAAAGTCTCGACAAGTAGGATAATCTTGTATGAGACATTCAAAACCAATCACCTCTGTACTAAGTACCTGTAACGTGCAAAGTCTCTTACTCAAAGCATCAACAGTCTTGTTATCCACACCAGTGCTGTGTTTGAGTACGGAAGTGTACTCCTGGATGAACTCAACCCACTTGATGTGTCGGTGCGCTACACGCTTTTGCGAGTTGATATAACAAAGGGCTTGATGATTCAAATACATAACGAACTCAGCAGGTAGCAAATAGTGACGCCAATATAGCAAGCTCTACAACTAGGCCTGTCAATGGGTCGGGTCCAGACCCAGACCCGACCCGGACCCGACCCGATTAAGCGGGTATGGAAAAGGCTGCTCTGGACCCATACCCGTTTACCCATATACCCGTATACCCGATTATTAAATGGGATGGGTCTGATTTTACTTGAACCAGACCCGATTACCCATTTACCCATTTCAAAACATAAATATAAATAATACTAATAGAATTAAAACCCTCTCAAGACTCTATCAGTAAATGATCCCTTTGTGCTTAGTGGGTGATCTTATTATTGTGTTTTCCTAAATAAATTTGGGGGCCTTGTTTTAAATTTTTTCTTTATTAGAGTTTCATCGAAAATTTTCCCTCCACCTCTTGCACCTTATTGCATTTCATCCTTTATTGATATTAAAACATGCTTTCTTTCTCTTTACAAAATTTTTTCCCTCTCTTCATGTGTTTTTGTTACTTACTGTATTTGTTTATGTATCTTTTTTTTTGTTATGGGTCTGGGTAAACGGGTCTGGACCCGCGGGTACAGCGGGTCCGGGTATGGAAACCCACCTTCTGGACCCGCGGGTAAACGGGACGGGTATGGTATCCTCTTGGGTAAACGGGTCCGGGTCTGGTACCACTTGTATCGCCCCGAAGCCGACCCATTGACAGGCCTAACTACAACATACAACTCCCTATCATAGGCATTATAGCGTTGTTTTGCCTCCTTCAATTTCTCGCTGAAGAAAGCGATAGGATGATTCTCTTGGCTCAACACACTACCTATGCTTACGCTGGAGGCATCACGAGCCATCTCAAATACCTTCGAGAAATCAGGAAGGCGAAGGACGGGTGCAGTAGTCAACTTCTCCTTGATTTTCTCGAAGGCTCTAGTAGCAGCTCTAGTCCATTTGAACTCTCATTTCTTAAGGCATTCAATGATTGGAGCCATGATGGTACTAAAACCTCTGACAAATCTCCTTTAAAAAATGGCTAAGCCATGGAAGCTTCTAGTCTCTTGAATTGACTTAGGAGTAGGCCAGTCCTTGATGGCCTTAACTTTGTTATGATCGACTACTATACTATTTTTAAATAATATGAACCCAAGGAAATAAACGATTAGCACTAGAAATGCGCACTTCTTCAAGTTGGCAAATAGTTTCTCTTTACGGGGACTCTCTAGCACGCGTGTCAAATGAAGATTGTGTTCTTCCTGGCTCCTACTAAAGATCATGATGTCGTCAAAATAGACAACTACAAACTTCCCCAAGAAAGGATGTAAAATCTGGGTCATGACTCTCATTAACATACTAGGCACATTCGATAACCCAAAAGGCACGACCAACCAATCATATAACCCGTCCTTGATTTTGAAGGCGGTCTTCCACTCGTCCCCTTCGCGGATATGAATATGATGGATACCCGCTACGAAGGTCCACTTTCAAAAAAATATAGGCTTCGACCATCATGTCTAATAAGTCATCAAGTCTAAGGGTAAGAAACATATACTTAATCGTGATTCGATTGATGGCCCTACTGTCCACACACACATTCTCCAGTTGTCATCCTTCTTTGGTGTGAGTAATGCAGATACGACACAAGGACTCAAACTCTCTCTAATAAAGCCCTTTCGCAGTAACTCGTCCACCTATCTTCTCAGCTCTGCGTGCTCAATAGGGTTCATTCTATAATGTGAAAGATTTGACAAACTGGAACCTGGCACAAAGTCAATAGCATGTTGAATGTCACACAGGAGAGGAAGTTCATCAGGCAACTCAGCAGGCATGATATCACTAAAATCAGAGATAATCTGACAAACTTTTGGAGGAATCGCGACTGACATGTTGGGAGACTCACCCAAGGCAACCAACACATACACTACCCCTTTCTCCCTGCTCTGCCTGAGAAATAGGGATGTAGTCACTAAATGAAATGACTTCTTACTTTCATTGTTTGTGACAGTTCCCGCCTTGTTATTCCACACTGCTAACTTGGGCTTGACAGGTTTCAATACTACTTCTTTTCGTTAAACTTAAAACTCGTGTTGGATCTACCAAAGTTGATCACGTCCAAGTCATACAGTCATGGTCTACCCAACAAGATGTGTGCATCGTCCATATCTAAAACGTCACACCAAACTAGATCCCGGTAGCTAGACACGTTGATAGGCACCTGACAACACTGGGTAATAGCTTGGGCCATTGTATCAACCCACGTCACGTATGGCTAAGCCTTGAGACATCTTATCAATGATTGTCTTGGCGATGATATTGACACAACTGCCGCCATCAATCATCACATTATAGTTCTTTTCTTTCCTTCATGCACAACATAGGTGTATAACACACTAGTTCTCCGCCAATCCTCGTCTTTACTTGCTGTGTGAAGGCACCTAATGACACTCGCTCTCAGATTGGACAATCTCACTTCCACATATGTATCACTAGTGCTCCCTCTGGTTCATATATGTCCTCTAGAATACTCACACCAATATTCTCAATGAGAAGGCTCCCAGGTTGGACACCGAGCAGCAACAAAACCATACTCATGACATCAAAAGCACTTCGTCCTCGAGGTAGTCTGTCTCGATGGTTCACCTATAACAAATTTATCCTTAGGGTCCTTAGTTGTATTGGGTTTGGTCTGGTATTGGTCTCAGTTAGGCGCCTATACTGTTCTCTGATTTTCAGTATGAATCTATATTCCGAAGAGGCTTTAAGTGAGGCCTCTATATCCTGAGCTAGCTGGCTGGCCTATGCAAAGGTCCTTATAGTTTGGGAATGATGATCATTGCCCACTAGATGTCGGTCCTCAATTCAGAACGAAACCTAAAAATAGTTTGATGGGGGTCTTCTTATAATTTACAGCGCAAAGTTAGGTCATCAAATGCAGTTGTGCAAGCTTGGACAAACGTGCTTCCATGACGAAGACGATGCAGTTCATCTAGGAGACGGTCCTTGCATGAGTCAGGAAAGTATTTCTCTTTAAACTTGTTCTTCATTTCTTTCAAATCTCTATGAGAACTCTATTCCTCGCACAATCTTCCTCTACTGAGGTCCAGTAAATTCTAACTGAACCTGTAAGTCATATTCTAGCGAGCCGGACTTTACGTTCATCGGATATCCTATACCAGTCAAAATAGTAGTCATCCATATCTGCTAACCAATAGCTAAAAACCTTAAGATGATGGACACCATAGAATGTGGGAGGATCAACCTTAATCCTACGGACAATTTCATCATCATCATCCCTAGGCATGTGGACGATCTCATCCCTTCTATCGTTGTTGTTCTTTCTATTGGCTCTGCGGCCGCCTGTTGTTTCCTCGTTAAAGTTCTTCTCTAACCTCTATATCTTAGTTGGTAGTCTTGCATCTCATGTTGGTAGACTGCACTTCCCTAAATAAAAAGTCGAATTTCTCATTCAATTGATTGAGTTTTTCTTTCATGTCTGATTGGTTGGGGTTACACCTTTTACCATTACGCAGGAGCATGCACCAATATGAAACACAAACGCAAGAAAATCAAATACACAGATGCACAATACCCCGAGGTGTCAACTAAATGTGTGCAACTAGATGATCAAACGAAAAAACTTATAATTATTCCTAAAATGCAGTGAATAGATCCTAAATGTGATATGCAGACAAACGGCAGAAAAGACAATAATTTGCAACTATAACTATCACTTTACACAACTGCACAAGAGATAAACAAGAAATAAGCTAAAGCGCAAGGTTAAGTTAGAGTGTACCCAAAGACACTTGAAGAAGCACCAATACCGAATAATGACTCCAAATAAGGTCTTGTAAAGACCGGTTCTACTACCAAAGACTGTGAAATCTCCCCAGTGACTCCAAAACTCAGCTACATATCCAACATCTCGAATAGGGCTCAAATAGTACTCTGAATGGCCTCAAAACAGGATCTGAAATGTTGTTGTATTGTTGTTGCTTCTGGACTGAGTTGGCTCAGTCCAACTTGGTTGAGTTGACTCGTTGGACTTGAGTTGAGTGGACTAAGTTGAACCGGGTTGGACCTGGTTGAACCGGTTCTGCTGACTTAGTTCAGAGTGGATCGGGTTCGGGTCGGGTTGGGTTGATTGGATTGGATTACACATGAATGACAACTCGGTTCAAATTAAACCCGTTTGATAACGGGTTTAACTTAAACCCCAAATTTTGAACCCAAACCCACCTAATCCTTTCTCCTTCCTCTCACAGCTAGGGTTTTGAGGTCTTGGTGTCAGCGACGGCGGTGGTAGTCTGGGAAGAGATCGATGGCGGCGACGACACGGTGATGTTGGCGTGTGGCAGATATCTTAGTGAGGTCGCAGCGAAGGTGGAGATCTGCGGCGAAGCTGGGTGATGACGAGGTGGGGCTGGATAGGTCCGGCGAGGTCGGCAGGGGAGTTAAGGGCTCTGTCGAGGTCGATGGAGACGTTGACGGACGGAGAGGAGGTCGGCGAAGATGTTGGTGTTTGGATGTTGTATCGGTGAGGTCGGAGGAGGCTGCTGAAGTTGGATGAGGTGGCAGCGAGGGCAGACCTGGATTGGCGAGGGCATTGCGGTGACGTCGTTGGTATGGGAAGGCGGCGGCGAAGTTGGTGGAAGTTGGCGAGGGCATCGCGGCTAGATTGGCGGTGGTGATACGATCTCGAGGCGGATCCCGTGGCGACGAGGTTGGAGGAGCTCAGTGAAGGCGTCGGAGGGGTGCAACAGTGATGAGGAAGCGGAGGTGGCAGTGGTGATGATGCAGCAGTGGTGGCAGCGATGGTGATGGGGAACCTCGGGGTTGGGTTCTGTTGGAGGTGAGAGGAAGGGGATGAATAGTTTCCCTTCTTCTTCATCTATTTTGATTTTCTTTTCTTTTTCTTTTTTTTTGATTTTTTAAGGGAAACTAGAGAAGAGAAAGAGAGGGAAAGAGGATCTAGGGTTTGTGGCTAGGGTTTTAGAAATTTTGTGGTGGAGGTTTAGGGTTTTGTGTAAGTGGAAGATTTGTGGGGGGAAAGGTAGGATTTTAGCTTTGATGCCAATTTGATGTAGAACTAAAATAGAAGATGGAAATAAAGATAAGTTTGATTAATTTGGGAATCAGCACCAGGTGATCTCTCAACACTCACAAACCAGCATGCAAGAAATTTAAAGGCAATACAAATCAACATGCAAAACAAAAAAACTTAATTGTTTTCACTGAAGTGTCCAACTCAATAGACTAGATGGCTATTTATTAGCTCCATACAAAAATAAGTTTCACATCCTAACCAATGTGAGACTAAAAGTAGTAAAAGAGCCTAAGAAAAGAGCTTAATCCAGAAAATAATCTAATAACTGAAGAGAATTGCGCCTCCTATGCATGTAAGTCCTCCATATTCCCGAACTGAAGGGATTCCCATCATATACCCATATGTAGGAGATCACACAATTCGCTACCCCTCTATATTATGCAAATACCTCATATTCATGAAAATTGTTTTTTTTTTTTTTTTTTTTTTTTTTGTGGGGGGGGGGGGGGGGGTTCATCAAAAGCATCCCTGGGCAATGCATAAGGTGTTCAAAAGCTTGGTAAAATTAAGTAATTTTGCAGGAATAAAATGATTTCGAGTCTTCTTGACCATCTCCTCAATAAGTAATGGGATGACTATTTGGAGCCATTAAGAAACAATTGAGATATAGCTAGTTGTAAACAACAACTTGAATACACACCCTACACTATTTTTTTTATGTATGCAAGTAAAAGATGATAAGCATCCATGATTCTATCATCCTGCATGGAAGTACAGAAAGAAGACAGCTTCAAGCATCCTCTATAATGTACCTTATTATGATGGTAATCCAAAATGATGTGCTTCCGGAAGAACGTAATAAGGTCATTATCAGCATCAGTCTGAAATATAAAGAAAAAAAAAATCAAGATAGTGAAAAACATAGAACTGCGAACTTTTTTCGAAGATCATATTGACATGCTCTGCAACTACAGATCAGAATACTCAATTGCCTTACAGAATAAAATATTCTGAAGGAAAGTTAATGTCCAATCAGGGCAATCACTCAACGGTGGGAGAATCTAAAATAGTCCCCATGAAACTAAAGGGCCAATGAGAAAATTTGACTCAATACTATCTTAAAGTTCAAACTGTTACAGAAAAAGGAACAGAGCTTGATGGGTGAACTGAAGAAACCATGCTTAGAGTCAGTTTCAGGGAATTTCAGTAGTAACTGTTTCAGTTTCAGGGTCATTTTTTTAAAATAAAAAATATATACACAGCTCTGAACAAAAGAGATCCTTTTATTAACTTATGCTTGATTTCTTTTAGGGACTACTCTCGAATAAAAACTACTCAATTATAGGAACTCTAGTTCTGATAGTTCAATGACCGGGGAGATACCTCAAAGGAATCTTATTTGAAAGGTGTGTGTACCCCATTTTAATTTCTGCCTCTGCAACTTCATGAGAATAAAAATTAAGTTCTTAGATATTAACAAATATGATATAACTATTTACTGTTCAAAAATTTAATATTATTTGAAATAAAATGTAAAAAAGAATCAATGGAGGTGACAGGGATGAGAGAGAAGTGAATATGCATACAATCCAACACTTTTTTCTCTCATTTAGTTAGACCGGGTCAGGTCTAACCTTTTGAGTATAACCCGACATGCCCTAAATGCCAAATTATAAGAGAAAGAAACCAGGTCAAAGCTTACTGCTTACCAAACCCGAATCCAACAAAAAGTTTGGACTCTTCAAGCTACAAGCTTCTTCCCCTCTGCCAAACGCTTAACGATGGGAGAGTCAGGGGACAAATTAACAAGATGAATTCAGCAGCAATGAGAAAATTAAATTGGATTTATGGTACAATGAGGAAGGATAAGAGAATGAATGTCAAAGGTTGCATAAGTTAACGGACAACCAACAAAGGTGGATCAGGCCTTGTATCAAAGAGCTGGCTAGCTGTTCTGCGATAAATAAAGGTATCTCCCCTTTCTATATTCAGGGATAAGAAAATAGGAGCTCTAATATACTGATGGCAATTTACCCGAGGGATTTAAATAAGTTTACCAAGACAACTTTTGTCCCAATAAAAAGACACAAAAGAAAACTTGAGAGAAAGGATTTATGTTGCTGGTCCTGAAGGGCGGCTAGGACAAGCTTTCATAAATAGGGGGGAAATAGTAAACTATATTATGTACTCATGGAGGTTCACACTGAGAATTACACAGTAAAATGAGGCAAACCCAAACATAGAACCAGAAAGTGTTCTTAATACCTGAGCAACCAGACGGGCTAGTAATGGAAGTCGTGACTGACCACAGCCAGAAGCTTGAATTAGCTTGTAGTCTTCAATGATCCTTGTAATTGATAATTTGTAAAGTGCTCTTTTCTGCTCATTTGTCAGCTCGACATAAAGTGGAATTGCAGGAAAAGCAGGACTAGCATCTTCAGAGTTCAGGTTCACAGAAACAGATGATGAATATTCATCGGATGCCAGCATGTTACCATCAATACCTTCACTTTCAGCAGTCTCTAAGGATGTGGACCACTCGTGGTCAGCAGCATGTACTGGAGAAAGTGCCAAATCAGAAGGCATTTGATCTTCTACAGATGCATCTATTTCCACAGTATCATTGATGATCTCTAAAGTCTCTTCAGAAGTCTGCTTGTCAGTCACTTGCTCAATGAAACTCTCAGAGGGTTCAAGTTCAGTTTAGACATCAAAGATATTGGAGTATCTTCAACCTTGAGATCCTCTGAAGAAGTAGGTTTGCTCGATGAATGAAGCGGCCCTTGCATGTCATTAACGCTCTCCGAGTTCAATGGAATAGAGCTTCCACCAGCAGGCACTGCCACCCTGCGCGGATCAAGACGGCGAGGGTCCTAAAACTAAAGTAATTTAGTATCAACAATAGGCATTATAGAATACGCACTGTAAAACCTTAAAAAAAAGTATAAATTACAAATGTAATTAAGCAACAACTAATAGGCAATACAATCTAATGACTTATTTAAGCCACCTTACCCTTCTTGGGTCCCGTTTAAAGTCAGTAACAAGATTAGGGACTGAAGGTACATCAGATGCCGGTGTGCTGATCCCAGAACAACCCACTACTGCTGATGCAAGGTCAACAGATAAAGCTGAAGACTGACCAGAAGCTGTGGAAGAGACAGGTGACTCTGTTTGTGAAGAAACATAGCATAAAGATGTCTGAGAATTTTGTGGCATGCTTCCGTTCCTCCCAGTTAGAGCAAATGGACTTTTTGGTAAATATTTCATAGTCTCTATTACTATGTCAGCCAAAAGGTCTGCATGAATTTGTGAGAGGAGAAGCTCAAGGGACTGAGCACCTTTATCTCCCTCCGCAAGTAAAGCACCAATAGCTACGATCATCTTTCCAGCAGGAGTCAAGTCACTACTTACAGGAGACATTTCAAGAGAAAAATTATTGATAGGATCATTGGCATCCTGTAACTCACAAGCCACTTTGGCTGGCTGAGTTGTGACTACAGCTGCACTAAATCGTGTCCTCTTAGAAGGCATCTCATCAGAAACAGCTGAACTGTCTACAGGATCTATCAACGGTCCCATCCTTATAAGATCAGCAGAAGCAAATATTTGGCCAGATGGCGGGTCATCCTGGTGGCATGAATCAAGAGTGTGACGAACGTAAAAGTCCAAAATTTTCAAATAAATTGACTATACATAGGGCAAAAACTGACTAATACCAAATTACAGTTACCTTGTTCAATCTGGTATCACGGGAGTGACGCTCAAAAACTCTTGACATTTTCTCCATTTGCCGAATAGTTTGTTCAGTTACATCCCCAGGGTACTTTGATCGTAATACCCTCAACAACTTGTCTCTTGACTAAACAAATAAAGACTTCAGTATCAGGTGCTGAAAATACTTATAGATTTACGAGATTTGGCCCACAATAAAGACATTTAAACATGTTCCCTGACGTTATGCAGTATAAAAGAAACATTTCTGGAACCAGTGCCATATGCTTAAAATAAACATCCCAAACATGAAAATTTAAAGCTTAAATGGAAAGAAATCCTGAACACTGAGGGTTGTCCTTTGCCCACCATTCCATGATAACAAAAATGTGAAAATAGATCTAACTCTTTCAATAGATCTAACATAGGTTGCGTGATGAAGAAAAAAATGGCATGGTTTTGACGCAATCAATGCAGGTAGGCTTAGTAGTATACAGCCCAGCAGCAGTGCTGTTACTACGTGTAGCATTGGGCGCCAGGAAAACTGTGTCATATGTATGGGTGCACAGTCCGGGGAGCATACTGACTTATTGACTGAGGACGGCTAGCTGAAAGAAACATTGTGCAAAAGGGGTGCATACTGAACTATTCAATGTAGGTAGTACCTACACTGTTATTAAGAGGCTGAAGTCTAGATCATGATACGTAATGAATAAGTGTTGGAGGGACTTTGAATAAAAGCCGTAGCCTCGTCTGAAGGGAGCTTAATGTGTGTTCCGGATTTAATGCTTTGTGCGCCTTATCTGTTCATGAGTCACCAAGCTCCTTCAATTTTCAAACCTATCATTTCAAATATTGTCCTTGTAAATAAATTTAATTCCTTTTCAGAATTAATTGGCTCAACTTATTTTCTTTCACATGATTCAACCAGTGTATGGTTGAAATTGAGAAGCACAGAAAAACATAGAAGACTAACAGTAAACCAAACAAAATGCTAAGATGGTATCCCTGACACAATTTCTGTTTTAAGAAATTAGCTCCCACAAATATTTTGAGCTTCCTGCTTTATTCTCTTGCTTTATACGCAAACTTAATTTTCTTCTTTTCTGATGAATTGAGAAGAAGATAATACTTGATCGAAGGAAACAAGATAGAGTATGAAATAAATTAGGTTAAAGATTACAAAAAAAATATATAGATAGAAAAAAATATATATAGATAAAGACATTGCGGTATACAAGAAACCTTAGCTGACACAGCAAAGAAAGCCTTCAGCAGTAATTGTTTGAACAGTTTGACATTCAACACATCATCTAAGGCATGGATCAGAGTCTAAAACAATCACAGAGGATGTGAGCTCAGTTTTACCCAGAAAACTTGAAGTCCAGCTATGAAAAGAGTATATGAGTGATGATCCAATCAATTACAAAAAATGAGTTACCAAGAAGCATTTGGGCCTACATTATGCCAAAACTCCAGGAAGAAAGCTGTGAAGAGAGAAGTCACAAGTATTGGAAAGTAACTGACCAGCAGAGATGCATGATTTTAGACAAGCAAACAGAGGCAGTGCAATGGCAGGGGTGTATAGATTATCAAACAATATGAGAACTTGACAATTTTAGTCATAAGGAAATGACAAGCAATGTTAATTAACATTATTGAAGGAAAGATGTCCTTTACCTCAAAAATAGATGAATGGGAACACCTAAGAAATCCTAAAAGAGCAATCCTTACAGCATACTGGATACTTGTAGCATGACCTCCCATTGAAGATTCAAAGTTAGGATTGAAATCAATCAATGCAGACAGAACAGAATCATAGTGGACTGGCCTTTTCTTTGCAATGGATGCAAGACTGAAAATCAAAAGAGCAACATAAGTGATAGATCAGACATCCAAGTATATTAACATATTGATACAACACATTCCATATAAAAATTCTTAATATACTACTAGAGCATAAAACGGAAAGGTAATTGACAAGACCTGATGTACGAGGGGCACAGAAATAAAATTACTCCACAGATAATCGATACCCAAGAATGACATGTAACTACCAAGTTCCAAATAGATTATGCAAACTGTGAACCATGGATCAGGGAAATACGAGAACATCTTATATCAAGTAGAACATGCACTTGACTGCAGACAGTGAAAAGCAAAACAATAAGGCAAAAAATCATTATTTGGAAATTCCATTGGAAATTGGATTGAAGTAAGATAGTGCAAGAAGCAAACTCTGCAAATAAGGAAACGGTTGAATTTAATTATTATTTTACAACCACAACCCTTTAGCTAACAACAACATAAGCATTGTTCTAGGTTTCCAGCTTAACATGGATGATTTTATAGAGGTTATAACCATTTTGCCAATATCTCAAGTGCGCTGGTGAAAAGTATTAAGTGAGAGTATATGATTAAGTTCAGCTAATGTGGAAAGAGACATTATTGGCGTTATCTCAATTACTTCGCTAGTAGAATGTATGCTTTAAGAGTCAAATGAGATATCTCACTCAGCTCAGCTGAATGGAACTCATATGGAACGGGAGGAACGGGAGATCTCATTCAGGCTTTATCATTTGATGAAGGGAGAATATTCTTGCAGCCAAAAGATTGCAATTAATAACAGAATCATATAATAATGGCTCTGAACTACCTCAAGAGATAGGGTTCCTTCAACAGGAGAGATGTTGGAGTTTAAATTTTCTTACAACTCAAAACCAAATACTACAGAACAGGTGCTTGAAGATAAAGACTAAAGCTTGATTACTAAGACTCATGCTCCCATTTTTCTCCACAAAATCTTTCTGCAAGCAACCATGCAGAAGATAATATAGAACTATGACAGTTTATCAATATAAGAAACGCCATCTTGTTAGGAAAAACCTAGCCATAATTTTTTCCAGGAAAGAGAAAAAACATGAAGAAAATGTATAATGATGTTTTAAAAATTGTGTAAAAAGGAAAAACAACTAAAGTAGCCGGCCGCTTAAGCAACTGTGCAAGCACATAAGCAGTTACTTAATAATTAAAAGTTTCTTAATTAAACATATGGTGCTACACAAGCTATACTCTTAATTAACATAATGATTAAACATGGAAGTCAATGTTTCTTTGAAGTAAAACATGGAAGTCAATGTTTATATTGTCACTTCGCAAAAGGTAAGACAAAGAAAATAAAGAAAATAGAAGAACAAATAACAGAGCCAGGAAGAAATTAGCAAACAATGAAAAAAGAATGAAGATTAAAGAAAAATAGTGAAAATAGAAAAAAAAAAAAAAAAAAAAGAGCTATATAAGAAAAAGGAAGAAATCGAGCAAAGAAGAAAAATAGATATCTTATTGAAACAAAACATATGGTACCATCAGCAACTGAGAATGGCATGCAAGCACTATTGGGTGTTGGAGGAATGTTGGAGAAGTATCATATCAAAATAATAATAAAACAATAACCACCACAATAGCAGCAATGAGAAATTGATTGGTCGTAGAGACTCTCCATAATCTATCTTTCGCCAAAGTGGAGCACTAACAAAACTAACAAAAAAGGATCAAGCGCCAAAATTCACTTTCAAAGATTATGGTGCCTATATATTTTTCATTACAAATTGTTGCAACAAACCAGCCCAGTTACTAACGAAAGTAACAAAAAAAGATCAAGTGTCAAAAGTCATTTTCAGATATGATGGTGCACAGCAATTTTTCATTACAAAATGGTTGCAACAAAACCTGCCCAGTTACATATTTTAGGATAGGCAGCAATTTTAAGGCAGTTCCAACAATCATCAATGATAGCATGAGAGTAATTAACCACCACCATGACAATAGGGAAAACACGTTTTGACCATGTTTTGCAACCTACCAAGAAAGTAACACTCTCTTCACCACTATCATGATTGTTATTGAAAGTGGATATTGGAGTTTTGCATTCTCAGTTACAACAAGACCATGAAGTCCAACTACATGAGTACAACCAAGTTTGTTTGGTTGTTTGGAACTGGTGCTGCAGCAACATCATTTATAACATTTTTCCTGTGTTTCGACTTTGGATTGATGCAATTGGGCTTACAACCAGCAAATGGTGTTGGAAGTTGTAGCAAAAAGGTATAGGTTATAACAAGTGGTGTTGCAGCAGCAACACTGTACGTAATGCATTTTTGGTGTTTGGATTGATGTAGCTCCAAGTGGTTTTGCAGGTTGCAGCCAAAAAGACGTAATTGGGAGAGGGCCTCTCCACTTGCCACTTCAGCAAAACAATTACATGCATTATGATTTTTCCCCAACCAAGTGTGAAGTTATGTTTGCAACAATACTACTCAGAGCTAACCGAAACACACTTGAAATATAATATAAATTCTGTAAAAGACATTATCATTCTTGGTGAATAACATTTGAACATTGAAGTACAAACATAAAGAAAAAGATTCATCCTTAACAGAAATAGAAAGTGGGAGAAGTCAAGACCATAAAAGAAAGAAATAAACATGTGTTAAAAGGGAGATCTCACCAGTTGATGACAGTGATGACAAGAGAGCCACTAAGAGCATGAGCTGATTTCAGTATATCCAAGAAAAGAGCAACAATTTTGTTTGCTTCATATGCCAACATGGTTGGGTTTAATGTTGGATGACCTTGAACTAACCATGATACATTGAAGTTCCATTCCTTTCCTACAAGGGATGTGCACATAAACATCTTATATTTACTAAAATTGTGTAGGCCATAAGTAAATATTTACTAACCATGAACTTACCTTCTTCACTTTCATTTCCATCAGATGTGAACAATAGTACACAATTTTCGAGAAATTTTGCAGCAAGCACCTTCGATCCAATAGAACCAGGCTACAGTAGACGTTTCAGAAGATAAGATCAGGCAGGTTTGAACTTCAAATATGACACCCTTTACCATTTTCTTTTTAAAGAATTTAGCAGGCTGGAAAATTTTAATGCTAGAAGATACAACATAAATTCTTTCAAAGAAATGGCGAAGAAAGAGAAAATAGAAATAAGACAATACTAGATAGAACATCAGGATGGACTGTAATTCTGCTGTGCAGAGGGTTTCTAGAAGAAAAAAACAGCAGCTCTTTTTCCCTTTTTTAATCTTCTTCTATCTTTTTATTCTACGGTTCTTTTCTCTTGATCCCTGATTTTCTAGTCTCTTTCTCACTCTTATGTGGCTCCCATGTCTCTTCTCTGACATAAGAAAAGCAAGTGTTGCCGGAGATTTCTCCCTGTGCTTTTCTTCTTCCCATCTTCTTATGCAGTCATTTTCTCTACAAGACATGAAATTAGAATCAACACTGTCGATACAACTTTGTCCCCTCCCTCCCAATACTCTTCTACCCCCACCCCCACAAACCCACCTACAAAATAAAAGGCCATTTTTTATTGAAAATCTTCTTCTTGCTCCAGTAACCACTTCTCTTGCTCATTTCCCTTCTCCAATTTATTTTTCTTCACCTCAACCATCTCCCTCATACCACTAATCCTCTTCAACCTAAAAGAAATTATTGCTCTTCTCCCGATCAAGAACCACCTATTCCTTCCTATATTATCACATGGGTACTTGAAAACATCTATTAAGTACCATACTCGTCTTTTTCTTATCATTTATTGGGTTTGTATTTCTGTATCCCCATGCCTCTCTCCTTATTGCGCTTCGAGTTACATCAAATAGTCAACAGTCAACTTAGATAAATGCAACTAATAGTGAAGCCAATTCAGATCTAGAATTCTCTCATGAAAGATCAAAACTGCAAAAGGACTTAAGAAAGCTCACACTTACAAATACAACTCCAAATAAATGAAAACACCAAACAACAGTTATTATGAGGCTGTGTCAGAAAATCCTTTTGAACCACACATATACATTAGTAACATTACCAGTTATTATTTATCAATTTTAAAGGTCTTTAGCACTTTATCTTCTACTCAAAAGTATAAAACCAAGTAATGCGCTAAAATGTCTTTATATCTAATGTCCCTTAAAAAATATATATATGTCAATAAGCAAAACAAAGATATTGTGATGAGTGACGAACAAAGAAAAAGAAAAGTAATTGGAAAAAAACATTAGAAAATCTCAACCTAGAGTTTGCACCCAAGAAAAGGGTTTGAGAATCTCTCCCTAGGGCATCATACCAAAAAGCACATTGGCCACACCAAAAAGCACATTGGCTTCACAAAAACTTAAACAAGCATTTTAATTATCAATCAACAACTTAAAATCTCCAAAGCAGCCTTTGCCTTTTACAGATTTACATCACATGAGAACTCTCACCACAACTAATGTGAGAACAAGATAAAATAATCCAACTACATAACTAACTAAAACAAACTAAGATAAAATAGACAAACTACATAACCAACTAAAACAAACTAAGCCATTAGATGTCCCCATCATTTCCCTGGGGTTGGGGAAAACTCGACTAGTGCAGATCTCCCTGGCTCCTAATCAGGCCATGGTGGTGGTCATGGAGCCGGCATTCGGTCATCAAGTCTGCATCAAGGTGGTTGTGGTGGTTGTGTTGAACGGCAGTGGCGAAATTGGAAGATGTCGGCGGCAGAAGACGACGACGATGGAGTTGGCAGCTGGAAGGAGGTAATGATAAACAGTGGCAATGAGCAATGTCGCGTGCAAATTTTGACGATTTCGATTGATACATCTTCGATGGAGAAATTGTGGTCTTGAATTTTTTGAAAAAAATAAAAATTTAGCTCTGATACCAAGATGATAGGGACAAACAAAGAAAAAGAAGGATAATTGGGGGGAAAACACTAAAAAATCTCAACCTAGAGTTTATCACCCAAGAAAAGGGTTTGGGAATCTCCCCTAAGGCATCTCACCCAAAAGCACATTGGCTACACAAAAACTTAAACAAGCATTTTAATTATCAATCATCAACTGAAAATCTCCAAAGCAGTCTTTGTCTTTTATAGGCTTACATCACATGAGAACTCCCAACACAATCAATGTGGAAACAAGATAAACTAACTACACTAAGCAACTAAAAAATAAAGATAAGACAAACCAACTACATAATCAACTAAAACAAACTAAGATAAAATAACCCAACTATATAACCAACTAAAACAAACTAAGATAAAATAAATCAACTACATAACCAACTAAAACAAACTAGGTCATTAGATGTCCCCATTATATTGTTCTCAGTCAAATCAGTTGCAAGAACTTCAGGAAGATATTTGTTAAATTGAAAATAGGGTCAAAACAATTTGCATCTCCACCAAAAGAAAGTTTATTTGTTTCAGAACTTTGAAGAATCTCTGTCAAGCATTTATCATTATTGACAAGCTTCTTCCTTTTCATAAAATGGAAATTGTGTTTCTAAAATAACATTATATTACAACAAGAAGGGTGAAGGTAGAAAAGGTTTGGGACAAACAATGGAACAACTAGCAAATATATCTTATCTCTACAGTTCTGCACTTCAATAGACACACGCCCCTCTGTCCTATTCTTTGCCAAATCTTCCTGATGGGGGCATCAGAGCACATGCATGTTCCAGACGTGTTTTGTATTTGTCTGTATTTTTAGTTGTTTTATCTCTGTTTTATCACTGTATTTATTCTGTATTTCAGTAATATTTGGTTGTATTATAGTTGTATTTCAGTTGTATTTTAGTGGGTAGTTGTGTAAAGTCATGGGTTGTGGGTAGTTGTGGAAAGTTGGAATTTGTAACCTATATGTACCCATGTATCCTATTTGCAGAATTGATTGATTGATGAATAAAAAAAAGAATGTTTAAAACAACAAGCCTCTGCCTCCTACTGCCTTCCCCGCTCTTTGTTTCTCTTCTATATACCCTATTGAACCCATCTCCACAAGCTACTTACTCACCTCTTTCTCTTCTCTATGTTCTGCTATTGTCTTCCTCTCTCTTTGTTCTTCCCTTCCAGGGTCTGCACCTGACAACACCCCTCTTCTCTACAACATAATACAGTCTCGTACAGACCTCCTGGACAAACTACCAACGCGTGATATCTAACATATCATTGATTTAACCCAGGAGTTAGTCTTCCCGACTTGCCACATCATAGGATGGATCCTACCATGCACATTGAAATCAAAGAGCAAGTTGATAAGTTGTCACTAGAGATCAAGCAACAATGGTTTGTCCTAATAAACATTTATTTCTATGAGGACAAGTTCTGAAGCTATATCGTGACAAAGGATGTGGGTATGATCAAGGATGTTATCATCTATGATCGATATATATCAAAAAAATTTGAGGACGTTGTTATGGGAGAACATGATGCCTTACATATTATCATTTTTTCTTCCATTACTGTCAAACTTCAGAGTGTCTTCTTTGCCTTTACATGTTTGCATAACTTTCATCTTTACTGCCAAACTAGGTAAATTGTCACATACCTTTAGGATCATATCTTTGATAATCCCTTTTGATCGAGATTGTGTATATTGTTGATCCGATGATCCAAGTGCCTAAAACTTTAATATCCAATAAAGAGTCAAAGTTCATGAGCTATCTTTTGGAAGATCCTTCTAACATATATTAGGCACTAAGTTAAGTTCTCTACTGCACCTCATTATACAGTTTCTGAGTCTGTGTTTTAGACCTAAACATCTGAGTCTGTATCATATTTTGTCACACACATGCAAGTTCTACATATGAGAAATCAGTAATATATTTGAACAAGCAACGCTTACTATAAGTTATGGTCTAACATTCGTGAAGAATTTAAAACTATTAGTGTTGATAATTTTGTGATGGTTTGGATTCGTCTGAAATGATTTCCCTAAAAAACTGTTAAAGATTTGCATGCATGTAGTGCTGGACTTTTCAAAATCTTAAAAAATTTAAATTACAATACTTATGTTATAAATTTGGCATCAGTTTTATTTTCAATATTGAAGACTAAGTGGCTTACAAGTCTTGATTATCCATAATTAACTCATTGATTGATGAGCCTTACCCTGAGCCAATTTTTTAGAGTCCTTCACTTCTCTACTTCCAGATATTCATCTTATACAGCAGAGAAAATTGATAACATTTTAGTCGATTAATTTATGGTGCGACTTGACTAATAATCTGAGATACAAGAAACAAATTTACAGCAACAAAAGAGAGTTCCGCAATTGACCCAACGGGGTTGAGTTCTCTCCCATCTGGGGAGAATTGATAGGGACATCAGAGCACATGCATGTCACAAACGTGTCCTGTATTTGTCTGTATTTTTTGTTGTTTTATCTCTATTTTATCATTGTATTTATTTTGTATTTCAGTAGTATTTGGTTGTATTTTAGTTGTATTTTAGCGGGTAATTGTGTGAAGTCATGGGTAGTGGGTAGTTATGGGAAGTTGGAATTTGTAACCTATATGTACCCATGTATCTTATTTGCAGAAATGATTTTTGAATAAAAAATAAAATGTTTAAAACAACAAGCCTCTGCTTGCTACTACCTTCCCCTCTCTGTTTCTCTTCCCTGTACCCTATTGAACCCATCTCCACAAGCTACTTCCTCACCTCTTTCTCTTCTCTCTGTCCTCTCTCTTTGTTCTTCCCTTCCAGTGTCTGCACCCGACAACACCCCTCTTCTCTACAGCATAATACAGTCATCTACCAGGTTTTACAAGAGTTGTTCCATTTTCCTCTATCCATCCCTTAAAGACACAGTCAAAGCCTCCTTCTCTCAGAAGACTATCAGGTCTAAAGTTTCGTATGGCAGTCTTAAGTTCACGCAAAAAATGAATTTTTGCAGGTGACTATCCTTAAAGTAGATATATTACTTTTGCATTATTAGTGAACATGAAAACTACTTGAACAGTTGGTTGGTCCTTACTGTCATCATTCGTGAACTTACTTTCATTTTGCATGATGATGTCGTTAATAAAGTTGTCAACCTTCAACACCCCACCAACTTCAACCGATTCCAACACCCTTTGCCCCCATCTAAAGCTTAACCAAAAGCTTGGCTAAAGCAATTTAGACTTAAGGTTTCATAGGTGATAAAGCCACAAGAAGAGATCTGAGGTTATTTAACTGTGAGTATATTTCAAAGACATCTAATTATTTGTTGAGTTATGCATCAGTTTTTTATTTCTAAAATATTATCATCATTTCCTGTTGTTCACTATATGGTGAGATGTGTGATTCTGTAAATTCTGAGATTGCTTATCCTTATATTGAAATTAGAACTTATAATGCATGATACAGATATTGTAATTAGATTTAATTGAGATTAGAAATGTTCAAATCAAGCATGCAATACTTTGTTAAATCCATCTGCTTGACAATGTTAGTTTTGAATTGCTTTCCTACCGAAGATATTTCTATTTCTATTGCTATTTGGTGAAACATAACGAGTTTGATTATATCAATGTTCCCTACATGGCACGCACGCACTATTTCACATCACTTCCCCTCCCACTTTGTCATATATTGCAATCATAAAGTGTGTCACTAACATTGAATTTCATAGGAAGAGCAATCAAAGGTTCTTCTAATTCATTATCTTATGTAAGATTCTTTTTTGTGCATCCTGAAAAACCTAAAAAGGGCATAACAAATGTAAGTAACAGAACATGTTTGTGCAGTTCAGCTTTCATACAAGAAAACTGTATATTTAATACTATAGGGAAACATTTGTTAGTCATCAACAAGAAGGGAAAGGGCACAAAAAATGAGATATCATTGTGATTATTTAGACGATAGACATCGCTAGGTAAGCTGAAACCTACCTCCAACATGCTCCAAACTATGTCTTTGAACTGTTGCATCCAAGACCACATTTCTTCCAACCATCCCTCCACCTTACTAGAATTGCGAAGCTACAATAAAATAAATAGAATTTAAAAAAAAGACATATCAATCACATAATTCCCAAAAAAGTGCACAAGGGTGAATTAACTACCAGGATACTACAAATAAAGAAATTGGTACTTAGATTAGTAAGATCTTGACAGGAAAAAAACAACTAAGAAAATCTTGAAAAAGACCACAACAAGGCCCCAAAAAACTTATCCAAAATTTCTGGGTCAGCTGCATTGAGTCTTTTAAAAATGGCTTAGTACTTGTATTGATCTATTTTACAAGACAAGAAGACACAACGAGGATAATTAAACTGGCAAACATACATAAAGCTAAGGGACAGTACAGAACATATCACCAGAACAATCAGTAGCTTGGGAGTAAACCTACTAATCAAACTCTGGAACTAGAATAAACACTCCTTTATCATTTTTCTAGCATAGAATTCTATCAATTCCGGTAAAAGGGAATCATTAGATAATGATCAAGATCACGCTGCAAATGACTAAATATGTGATGCACAAGACATGGTGTTCATGAACCAAACAAGAGTCCAAGAAAAAATAAACAGACAAGAGTTGGAGATTACAAGCTATTAAAAAATCATAACTTGGTCATCCTTACTTTTCTTCTCTCCCATTAGTATTGCTAGATGGTGTCTCTGATATTATGTGTTGCATGCATATTTCAAGTAAGGAGCCATACCCACATCCATATGTATCCGAAGCTTGGGCACTCTAATACATGATGGATACTTGTCTGATACTTATTTAATGTAAAAAAATCCTAGACATACCACAGACATATCTGAGATTACGAAGTTAAAGACTCTTATGCATGAACAATGGTTTCACAATTTCATTCAATTTGCAAGTGCAATTATATTATTTATCCACTATCTTATATAATTATAATTTGTTCAAGTAATTATTGATGTATATAACTTGAAAATATATTGTAATATCTGAGTTATTATGTTTTTTATAACCATTACAATCTTGCAAATTATGTTATACATCAAACAAACTCTCACACACATAATTTCAGAATCACCGTATCCACAACATACCCATATCTGGAATTGTAAAGATTACCCATATCTGCATACCATATCGTGTCATATCCGTATCCCATACCTGTGCAACATAGCACATATTCATAAAATTTATTATGATTCCTTGTTACATTGTGCATATTAGTCATTTATTAACCCGTAACTTTTCTACAACCCTACCGGAGTTGCCTATTAGTTTTATTATTCATGGATCATAATAACATAAGGCCATAGACATTTGGACATAAGTTAAATGCTTCGTATAAGATCAGGTTATAACTATTGAACGGCTCAAAGGTCATCAGTGAAAATTTCTACAGGGTAGGGAAATCTCAAATCACCATAAGAACTACGCCTTTCAATTCACAGTTATTTTAGGAATAATTTTCATTACAAATGAAGATGGTGAAACTGGTAATATTAAAACTATAATTTCTCCATCCTCTTGCCCACCCTCTAGTTTTCAATCAGTGATATAAAGAATGCTCCTGCCTCCCTACTCTGCCTCTTCCCTTCTGATCAAAGCATCTGATAGTGATGATCATTGTGAGGTCTTGAACAGTTGAACTGATCTATCTTCTCCTAGGTTCTTATATTTGCCGCTGATATTTTGTCAGGACTCATGACAGGGCTTCGTTGTGACTTATAGAATAAGCTCTCATCATAATTTTGACACAAATTGTTATGGACAAAAAAGATAGAAATGGGGATTGGTTGACAGAAGCTAGACCAAAGGGTCCCTTTCAAATGTTAGAGCTTCTATATCTGATACAATCACAAATCCATTGCTCAGACCATTCTCTCAAAAGCATCATTTCAAACACATTAATGGGAATAAAATAGCATTTCTCCAGCGACATCAACATAACATCAGAGAAAAATATGGGCATGTATGGCTTTACACAGATAACAAAAAGAAATTTATCCATTTAATGGGTATCTGTTCTACAAAAAGCACCTGTAGTGCCATCTCTGTTAAGACAGCGCAAACTAAACTTGTCCCAGTAATAATTGACTGCCTAATAACAACAGGATCATCATGTTTTAAAAATGACAGCAAGTCCGGCATCAATACGCATGATTCTTCTGTCACTCTCGAACTGATCTCCTTCAAAATCCTGACAAAAAAAATACAAATGACAAAGCATAGTAAGTAGAATGAAAAACAAAGTGTAGCCTTAACAAAAATATAGATTATATCCTACAACTGATGCAGGTAAAGAAGAATGAATTGGAATTGCTAGGGTTTTGCAGAAGAATTGTCTAGTTGGCACAGATCTACATCTGAAAGCTGGAATAACCCTTAACGGAATACAAAACTACAGATATCTTAAAGAGCTTTGCTTTTGATGTAATATTGGGGGATCGCAATCACCTTCAATCCGAGAGAGAGAGAGAGAGAGAGAGAGAGAGAGAGAGGTTTTGAGAAAAGAAATAGAAATTTGTACAGGGTTGGGCTTCACACCCCTTACACAAGATTGAACTTCACACCCTTACATCAATATCAAGATCACAATCTCAGGAATTTTTACTGAAAATTTTAATTTTAACCATTCAATACCAAGAGAGGTCTCGAGACCTCATAGGCTCTATAAAAGTCCAGTTTTCAGAACATAACCGATGTGGTACTAAATTTTCAAATAAAAGAAAAAACTGAATTCAAAATAAACTAAAATCAAAACAACTAAACTACACTAGAACTAAAGAAATACAGTACGCCTTCTCCTAATGTGGACTTGCTCAACGGCGTGTGATGTCATCATTTCCCCAGAGTGGGGAAAACTCGACCACGTCGAGTGTGGGCTGGGAAGCTGTTGTTGGCCGTGGTAGTGCTCAAGTAGGTCGGGGTCGAGCCGTCAAAGATCCTCCTCAGTAATCCAAGAATTTTCTAATTCAGGTCTTCTTCTTCTCCACTTAACCAGATAGTGTCGTTCCTCCATCTCTAGTAGAGACAATCTAATCATTCAAAATACAATCTATGTTTTCTACTGCATATGATAATTTAGGAGGAAGTGGGGGAATGGGGGCTCTTATAAGGAAGGTTGTGGATAGGCTTGCCATGAGTGGATTAGACGGGATAGCTAGAGTACCTCTATATGAAACCAATTTCTCGACATTAAAAGTGCAACTAATGTCAAAATCTGGTGGGAGATCCACCACATAAGCATTTGAATTGATCCTCTTGAGGATTCAAAAAATTAATGCACTTCACACGTGCAATTTCTTCACAGTTCCGGGAGGAAACCATTGTCTCAGACAGACCATCACAGTCACCAACATTAAATATTCTTAATCTATAGTGTAAATCAGCAGAAGCTTTATAGTCAACATTATTTTTCATTATTTTGTCTCTGATTTTCTCATGAAATGCACGTATGTGAGAAGTGAATGCACATGGAAAGTCTGATACCCTAGAATGGTATGGTGTCAGCAGTAGAGGAGGAAGGGAGTGGCGGCCAGAGCATGCAAGGCCAGTATGAAAGGAAGGAGTGGTAGCGATTGGTGGTAGGAAAGGTGGAGTTAGTAACAGAGCCAAGGAAGAGAAAAAGCGAGCTCTTTTTCAGTTTTTTATCAAGGACCTTTGCACTGGTTAAATTAGCTGCTTTATTTTTCTTGAGTGCGGTAGGCGTCTGCTCGGGTTGTCTAATCTAGAATCTCAAGGGCAGTAACTTAATCTTCTTACCCTTATGTTCAAATTGACACATGTTAGATTAACCGTAGATGGTGACGTCTTTGTCGAACAATCATGATCTACCTAGGATAATTTAACCTACGTCCATGGTAACCATATGACACCAGATATTGTCATTGTAAAGATTAAAATTGACCGAAATAAGACGATGTTGTTTTACTTCTAGGGTCGTGGAGTTAATCCATGACACCTTCACGGATGCGGATGGGATACAGCTTTTAATCCAAGCTTGTCAGTCACCTTAGATGATATTCCGTTGATACAACTTTTATTGTCCACAATTACCTTACAGTTCTTATCTCTAATCTTGGTAAACGTGTGAAAAATTGCATTTTTTCTCCAATCATTGACTTGTTCGGGTTATATTAATGTGCACCTAACTACTCCTAAATGGGTTTTGTCATAGTTAGGAGTTAGATCGGTCAATGCTAAAGTCCAAGTGCAGTCATTGAACTCGCGATCTTCAGCAGAAGCGTCTGTGTCATCATCTTGTTGGTGCACAATTACTTCTAGACCATCTTATTTTTCATCTTCTTTTATAGGAACTTCTACTAAAGGGTTATAGTTTAAATTGGGCACTAGTTTGCAAAGTGTCAATACACCTGACATTTATAACATTGGGTATGTGGGTTGACCTTCACTGATTCACTAGCGGCCTTCTTCTCAAAGGTTGTCAGATTTGTACTAAACGGACCCGTAGGTTTGACACACTATTTTAAATATCGGCCGATATCTCGTTTTCTGCGCGCTGCCGAGACGATATGGGGAAATCGTTCGCTCATATCGTTTGCAGCAAAAAACGACCGATATTTGAAATATCGACCGATATTTGAAATATCGACCGATAAATCACCTGATATGAGCCGGCAAAAAATCAACTGATATGGATTTATTTTAATTGGGTTCATTTTTTTGAAACCATCAGATTGAACCCAAACCCGACCTGTCACCCAACCATATAAGTGTTGTTTACATCATTAGAGCTCGATTTCTTCTCCGTGAATTGATGGCGACGACGCTCACCTCCCTTTCATTCCCCGGGCACGACAAGCTCCCCTTGCTCCTCCCCGAGCTTCCCTTGAATCGACGAGCGCAATGATCCCCCCTGGAGCGCGACAAGCTCCCCTTGATCCCCCCCGAGCTTCCCTTGAATCGACGAGCGCAATGATCCCCCCGGAGCGCGACAAGCTCCCCTTGATCCCCCCGAGCTTCCCTTGAATCGACGAAATAAAGACGCAAACATTTCATCGCTTGTATTATCTTTTTCGTTCATTGATTTCCAAGCAAGTAGATTATACTTCTAATCTTATATTTTTTAATTTCTTGAAATAACATATTTATTGCACACCCCACGACTAAGTGCAAATGTACATTATTTTTTATCGTCTTTGCACGCATATAACATCATTTTTATTTGGTAGATGATATCTATGATACTAAACCAACTTTTAGTAATCAATATTTCATTATATATAATGTTCGATGTGAACACCCGATATGCACGCGTATCCCGAAATCTCTCCCGATATCCGGTATCTGATATGAAAAAACCTCATCCGATATGATCCTGATATCCGATATTTAGAACTTTGATTTGACACTTGAAGAATTGGCTTCATTTGCTTTGCGTTGGGAAGAATTGGTTATAGCTAGGTTTGCTAGCGGTTGTCTAAGAGCTATCCCTAAAATCAGTTTGATGAAAAAGGATCCTCGAAACTTTTCTAGATCGGTAATCAGCACATATGTCTATTCTAAAATTGTGATGCCTCAGCTATGAGCTATCGACGGCCATCGTCTCTAAGACCTGACCTAAAGCTAGATAGAATTTGTTCGGAAGACTCTAACTCGATGGCACTGCACCGATTCAAGTATTTATTAAATTTTGTAATGTAATCGGGTGGCCAACTTGTTTTCTTGAATTAACTTATTTCATTTGTCCAGTAACTCTTGACGAAAGGAAGGTTGAATGTATTTCAGCCTAAGTTTCTCTTTCATGCCCTCCCAAGTCTCAACTGGATCATCCCTTCTAAATCGCATCATCCTTTCAAGATTCTCCCAATATTGTACGGCTTGTCCAGTCAGTTTCATAATCATAAATCAGACTTTCCTAAACTCTGACATATAACACCAACGAAAGTAGCAATCCATGACTAAGGTCCAACCTATAAAAGCCTGAGGTTTTAAACATTCGTCGAATGAAGGAACATCTACTTTTACACGATATATTAGGCGTCTGTGTCCTCAGTGTAGTAGGGCTAAGATTGCCTACATCGAGTTAACCTATCGTTAGCTCGGGATCGCTCTCCTTAAGAGTTTTAGGTTCTCTTTTGGTTTGTTTCTAGCCTATCAAGTCATGTGTCTAATTCCTTATAGTTGGCGACATCTCTATACTATTGTAGTCATTGGTCCATCTGATCCATCCTAGTAAGGATTGCGTCAAGTGTATCATTAATGCTAGAATCCATATGGGCAGAAGTTTCTCCTACTGAAAAGTTTCCCACTTCTAGTTGGCATGCAAATTTTTAACTGGTCCTAAATGCTATTTTTTTTAATGCAAACAAATGATACATGTTGGTGCAAAGTGCAATCTGCCCTAAAGGTGAAATGTATGTTAATGCAAGAGGAATCAGATCAAATTAATGATGAATAACCAATTTTAAGCCCTATTGATTAACACGTGATTATGAAAATGTAATTAGGAAT
Organism: Agave tequilana; assembly: GCA_038442645.1. Taxonomy (NCBI): domain Eukaryota; kingdom Viridiplantae; phylum Streptophyta; class Magnoliopsida; order Asparagales; family Asparagaceae; genus Agave; species Agave tequilana. Next base: position 9,917 of record JAVJIF010020370.1, on the reverse strand, counting down.
GTGATTAAATTACACATGCTAACAGAGTAAGTTTTCAAAATAATTCAAGTGATCACTGATTCAAATCGAATTAAGTTGCACAGTTAATATCGATTTTGATTTTCACTTAAGGTCAGATCACACAACTTAATTTTGTGGGCAGCAATCAATAGTTTTATTTTATGATAGATTTAGGAACTAGCTATCTAATTCAGTAAAAGAAAATTTCAAAAATTACCTGAGAGATGATCGAAACTCGAACCTGAATCTGAAGTCTGTCTAAGCGTAGCTCTAATCTCCACTAGTCCAACGCCTCGAGAACAGCTCGTATCGAACTCCGGATGGCAGAGAAACAGCCTGAAATGAGACTGAATCCGCTAACGGGTTTGTCTGCAAAACGGGTTTGCTAGCGGGTCGGGTATACTGTAGCAACCGGATCGGCTCGGGCCGACTCAAGTCTGAGCAGGTGGCTCGAGTCGGCTCGAGTGAGCTGATAACATCAGCATCGGCTTTGGGTCAGTTGCGGATCTGAGCCAACTTATTCGGCTCGGAGGAGTCGATGTCTTTATATTCGGCTGGATCGAGCTGATCTAGTCGGCGTTGAATCGTTGGGAGGCGACAACGTCAGCGAAAACGACGACGACAACGACGATGAGGACAAGTGCGAAGATTGGGATCTGGATCTGAAGGTGGTGGCACTGCTGGCGAGGTTGGTGGTGCATAAACGAGGGTGAGGCAGGCGACGATCTTTAGTTGGTGGCGCAGGTTGGTGGTAAGGTGATGCAGGCTGAGGCAGCAATGACGAAAGTTGTGGATCTAGACCTAGCGATGTCGACGACGTTGACTCAAAGGCGACGTTGACGCAAGCTTTGGATCTAGGTTAATGTCGACGTGGCAGAGACGATGAGGCTGTCAAGAGCGGGAGGTGCTACTGTCGACGAGGGTGTCGACAATGAAGAAGAGAGGGTCAGGTTGTGATGGCAGTGGTGACTTGACTGTGATCGGAAGATTAGAATAGAAGACAAGGAGGAAGAAGATGATAAGGAGGAAGGAGGAGATAAGCAGTGGTGACAGGCGGCGGGGGCTAGGTTAGGGTTTTGATGGGCATAGGGTTGAGGGAGATGAACAGTAGATTTTTTTTTTAGGAGAACAGATCTAGGGTTTTTATCTAAGTTTTTCATTATTTTTTATTTTTTTGAAGAACACATCAAAGATTTTGATCTAGGGCCTTGGGAGCAGGGAGACGAAAATTTTGGAGATTGAAAACTAAATTCTCTGATACCAAAATTAATGTAATATTAGAGGATCGCAATCATCTTCAATAAAAAAACTAGGGTTTGAGAAAAGAAATAGGAATTTGGATAGGGTTGGGCTTCACACCCCTTGCACAAGATTGGACTTATACCTCTTACACCAATCTCAAGATCAAAATCTCAAGAATTTTAACTAAAAATTTTAATTTCATTCATTAATACCAATAAAAGAGGTTTTGAGACCTATTTATAGGCTTTACAAAAATTCAATTTTCAGAACATAACCGATGTGGTACTGAATTTTCAAATAAAAGAAAATAGCTGGATTCAAAACAACTAAGCCATTTATCCCAGGTATTTGAGGTAGGCTACATGAACCAAAAGAAATTACGTCGGGTGTCGGGTACATGGATCATCTTTTTTCACTCATTCCTATCGAGCAATATGCCTTCATTAAGACCTTTAGCTTCTATATCTTATCGTATCACCTCCTTTCATGTTTGCTTCGGTCTCCCCTTCACCCTTTTAATTTGCCCCAAGTTGATAAGCTCTACTCGCCGAACTGACGCATCTGTAGGTCTACGTCGCACATGACTAAACCATCATATGCGATTTTCTCTCATCTTCTCTTCTATGGGGCTATGCTTATCTCAGTAAGAATATCCTCATTTCTCACCTTATCTCTCCTTGTTTTACTAAACATCTAACAAAGTATGCACATCTCCTACACTCATCTTCTGGGCATGATATCTCTTTATAGCCCAACATTCCGTGCCATATAACAAAGCTGGCCTAATAGCAGTTCGATAAAACTTTTTCTTCAGCCATAACAGGATGTTATGGTCACATAACACTCATGTTGCGCTCCTCCATTTCAACTAACTGGCTTGGATCCTATGATTGACATCACTATTGATCTCCCCATCCTTTTGGATAAAGGAACCTAGGTACCTAAAGTGACTGCTCATCAGTATTTCTTGCTCGTCTAGTGTCACAATACTATAATCTCGGATTCTCCGTTTACTGAATTTGCACTCCATATACTCTGTTTTGGATCTACTTAATCTAAAACCTCAAGATTCTAGAGTTTGTAGTACGCCTTCTAATGTAAACTTGCTCAATGGAGCGTGATGTCCTCATAAGCTTTTGTATAGAACAAGATTAAAAACTTTATTTCTATCCTTGTGTTATTACAGTAAGAACAGAAAATGCATCAGGCACAACTGTGTGCTGGTTAGGCTGATTGACTGTGTACCTATGGTAGGTCCAAACTCAGGGTAATGTTGCTTCTTCGTTAGAAAGAGGGAATCTATGTTAGTTAACACCAAAACTAGGATTAAATTTGAATGAGGTATTATGAAATGAAATCTCCATAAGAGTGTAAATTTCTAATCTTGGGGTTCAACTTATAAAAGGCTTCATGGTGGTGAAAAGAGGAGATCTCCTTTCTTCAAGAAAAACTAACTCCCGCAAGTTTGCACAAAAACTAGGCTTCGAACATCATATTGATCACAATGAGTAAAACATCTTCTTAGCAACCTCTTTTGGATAAAATTTCTCTTGGTAATTTTATATATCTCCCAATACAGGAAGCATATATCTTGCACAGCCTCCCCTTACCATAAGATCATCAAACGGGATATCAGTTCATAAAGAACCACCCATGAGGCTCGAAATAGGAAATGAGGCCCGAAATAGGAAATGATTGAGCACGCATAAAACCTGCTTGTTCATCTTTGGCTTCAATAATCTCGATTTTAAGCTTTTTCAAATAATATATAATAGCATTGATCAATTTGATGAGATTTTCTTTCGTATAACACCTGATGTTTATCTTCACATAAAGGCCGCTATCAACTAGTGAGCAAGTCAAGCTGTAATCATGCTCAAAGTAAAAACAAGGCACCTACGGTGCAAGTAGCAATTTTTCTTAGTAATTTTATATAATTCATCAATATCGACATAATAGAATGTAATTTATATAAAATTAACCGTCACGGACATGAATATAAATGCAATCATGAAAGTAAAAGCAGTTAATCACAAGTTAAATTTATTATGGCAATTCACAATTCACGAAAAACCTCAATCCCAAACTTAATTGAATTTTCCAGTCACATGCACATTTTATGAGAGATAAAAGTTGGAAATAGAAGCAATAGCATAAAATAACACAAAAGAAAAAGTAACAGCAGAAAAAAGCAGCACATCAGCAAGAAGAAAGAAGAGGGGAAAATCAGAGATCGAACTTGAAAAAAGGAAAAAGAAAAAAGAAATTTTTCAAAAAATAACCATAAATAAAGATGCAGCAGTAGTCAAAAGGGGGGGAAGAGAAAAATAAAGGAAAAGAAAGGGGGAGAACACAACCGCGGTAGAGATAAACAAGCAAATAAAAAACACCACAAATAGAGCACAAGCAGAGGAAAATAGTGAGGGGAAAATGGAAAATTTATGGGAAAAAAAACACCGGCAGCAAAAAATTGGAAGGAAACAAACGACATCGATACCTGAATTCGGGCCGATCGATGGATCGCCGGATGATGGTCGTCGGCGATGAGACCATGGCTTCAATGGACGGAGTATGCCCTAATTCGATCGAGCTCTCCGCGCTTTACAACATAGAAAGCTTAACAGGTTGCGGGTGTAACCCAAACTTAGCGAGATGGGATTTTTAAAGGGTGAAATCGGGTCGGGTTCGGTCCGGTTGTGGATAACCCGTGTCAACCATGGGAAATCTGACCAAAACCCGACCCAGCCTGGTATTACAGGCCCGATTTGCTCAAGAATAATGCTCAGGTCTGACTCATGTACCCAACTTGTCAGGCCCAGGCCCATTGGGAGTGCTCTTATGTCGAGGGCCTGTTTGGTTAAGGGTGGAAGTGTGGAAGTGAAGAAGTGAGGAAGTGGTAATAGTTCCCTTTGGAACTTGGGAATAGGTTAGTAAGTTTTTCGGTGTTGTGTTTGGATGTTGTTGGGAAGTGGGGTTTGGAAAATGTTTTGTCTTTTTCAGTGTTTGGATGGTAACGTGAAAGTGGAAGTGGAATAGTTGACCACAAAGTTGACCGCAAAATATTATTAAAATAAAAATTAATTAAGAAAAATAAAAAATGGACTGTAATTAGAATGCAAGTGAGATTTACATGATCAAAAAATTAACTGTTTTGTACTACAACTTATTAGAATGAGATTTACATGACCACAAAATTAATTGTAGCACTCTGAAAGTGAGAAAATTGTTGTGTAAAAGAGAAAAGAGAAAAGGAAAAGGATTTTCTTATTTTCCTTTTCCGGTGTTTGGATAGATAGGGAAGTGAGCAATTATACTTCCCCATTTCCTTACTTCCGCTCACTTCCTTGCAACCAAACACCCCGAAAGTGAATTCTGTGTAAAATAAAAAAAAAATGAATAATAATAATAACAGTTAACGATTTGAGTTAAAAACTTGAGCCAGAGTAGCCATTACTCTTTTTTTCGCTCATATCCAACGTATTTCCTAATTTTATCTTCAGGTGACATCGAGTTGAATAATTGTTTGGGCTATTCAAGTTTCCAGGCTGAAACAAATCTCGAGACATCTATAAAAAAATAAATAAATAATAAAAATGATCTCTGACAAAAAAATGATAAAATCATGATTAGTTTCACAGTATTTGATTCTTCTGTTGCAAGATAGCATTCTTGTTGAGTGATTAAGACCATTTAATAAAGATTAATTTAGAAAGAAAGTAAGGTGAATAAGTACGTTATCAACAAGAGGTTTCATAACCAAAAAAAAAAAAAAAAAATAGGTCCAAGAGTAAATTTGGTCATTTCAAAGAAGTTAAGCACATTGTTATGACTAGGGCCAGCGAACTAAAATTACGCCAAGAGCAAGGAAGCCTTTCCTCCGAGTGAATTTTCAGAGCTCAAAGACTTGAAGGAGGAATCAGATAAAATCTTTCAAGAAGAATGTTACTGGAGGCAAACATCTGGGGTTCAATGGCTCCAAGAAGGAGATTCTGACACCTCCTTCTTTCACATAATTGCTAATTATCATAAGAGGTGGAACCTTATCACTGGCTCCGCGATAGAAATAGGTGGATCTTAGGGAGTCTCGAACTATTAACATTAATAGACTCTCATTTACTATCTTATTCAAGGGCAACAGCAAGATAGGGTATCGCTTACCTTTGAATTACTCTTTTCATCCTCATCATCGGCACTAAAATCCTGGAAAGCCCTTTTTCTAAGGAAGAGATTAGGAATGTCGTACGATAACTTGGGCATGATAAGGCCTTAGGACAGGATGGCTTTCCCAGCTTTTTCTACTCTTGATTCTAACTATCTTGAGAGAGGAAATTCTAGCTCTTTTTGAGGAGTTTTACCACCATAGACTTGACCTCCAAAGACTCAATTATGTCATTGTTGTTCTTATCCAGTTATCCCCAGAAAGAGGAAACAATTAGGGATGCATACCTTGAACCTATCAGCCTCCTTAACAGATCTTTCAAGATTATCACGAAAGTCCTTGCCAACAAAGTTGTCGTCGCTCTCTTGATGACTTGATTGATCCAGCTCAAAGTGGATTCATCGAAGGTCGCAACATTCATGATAGTGCGCCACGGCTCACGAGGTGATCTTCAGGAACAAGATCTCTCGGGTTTTCTTCTCATACTAGATTTTTTGGAAAGTTTATGACAGTGTATCTCAGGAGTGTGTGATGGAAGCCTTTAGAACCAAAGGTTTGGACACAGATGGGTTGACTGGATGCGTACCTGTATTTGTAGTGGTAAATCGCAAGTATTGCTCAACGGTCAATTAGGTAGGAAAATCTGATGTTGCAGGGGATTGCATCAAGGGGGCCTCTTGTCTCCCTTGATTTTCACTCTGGTGACAGATATTCTCACTTTGATGATCAATCGAGGAAGGATCAGGGTATCGTACAAGGAGCCGTGCGCTCATCCCTTTTGAGGGTATCTCCATTTTACAGTACAACGATGACATGTTCCTCTTTGGGGGCAACGATATCGAGGAATCATTAGACCTCAAGTGGATTCTAAATTGCTTTGAAAGATGATTGGGCCTGCGGATAAACTTTAAAAGAGCTCCCTCCTTCCACTGCGATGTCCGTGGTTACAGATGACGACACTCCTGACCTCTATACATAATTATGTAGGGGAGTCTTATCCTATATGTTATCTGGGTATTCCTCTTGACCAAGAGACTTAAGAGACTGGACTGATTTTCTCTCATAGAGAAAATTGAAAAGAGGGTTCCAGGATGGACGGGTAAAAGTTTATCCATATAGGGCCGCCTCGACGCAATGCTTTCCTCTGTCCCTATTTACCTAATGTCCTTTTATGAACTCCCTGAAGCTCAATTGAAATAAAATCATCAAAACAAAAAAATTCTATTTTTCAAAAACTAAACAAGCTTCAAGATATATGTAAGTTTTGTTGAGACTAAAAGTATACATACATATCCCAAATATAAATTGAGTATACAAAAATTTATTGCAAGAAGGCAAGTGGCTCTAAGATAGACATGTATATTTATAGTTTTTGGACAAAATTACCATATACATGAAGCAAAATATAAAACATGTACAAAATAGAGAAAACAAGTAAAGATGCAAGAATCATCAAAATAAGATTATCAAGTACATGTAATGAGTACAAAGAGTAATGAAGCACAAACACGTGATAATCAAGTGTAACTCACTAATTATACAGGTATAAATACAAGTTTTAATGAAAACTACATATAAACAAGTAATCAAAACATGAGGCATAAAATCATAAACAAACATGATCATTAGGCTAAATGCACGTACAATTTGAAATAGGATATCATATTAGTTAAACAATATTGAGAACACAAAAATATGAATTCTTATAAACATGGGTGTATCTTAAAGACTATTAATGCATATCACAAGTTTATAGGCATTGTATTTAAAACATAATAAGCATGAAAATCAATAATGCTAAAGTATCATTATTAATGCATAAATAAAAATGGGAGTTTAAAGATAGTTACCAAACTATATGAACTAGTCTTTAGGTCTCCAAAATCATGGGGGTTCTTCCCACCTAAACATCCCTGAAAGTGATGCATCCATAAATATGATCTTTAGGCTCGGATCGCATCCACCATCTAAGGCAATAATACCCTCGCGTCATGTAAGAGCCCACACCTACATCAAATACAATAGGAGTAGATTTTGGTACACATATCTTTTTTGGGCCCATGGGGGTTAGCACCTTTCTTAACCCAAACAAATTTATTTGTAAAATTTGAATTATGTATTCTATCATAACATTACAAGGTGGCCCGTACATCCACAATGTGTCAAGTGTGCACATTAGCATACAAAATCATGTGTGTGAGAAAGATGAGCATGTGTATGCCGTGTTTTGTGTGCATGAATGTGAAGAGCATGTTTCTTATGAAATATGGATTCTAATCTCTTGTCATTCATGACACAATGGCTCAGAGCTCAAACAATCTACATTCAAAATACAAATATCATTTTCAATGATTGAAGAAGAAGTGGAGCACGTAACATATTTATCACTTATAGATGGAACAATAGATACATGACAAACATGAGAATCAAAATCATTTTTTAAAGAAACTTTTTCTTTTGAAACCTAAATAATTCTTTGGAAATCAAAGAAATTTTGTTTTTCAAAGAATCATTTTCTTTTAAAATAAAATCAAATTTTGAACAAAAACTCTCATTTTTCTTCAAAACATGATCAAACCTCATCATTTTTATTCTTAAAATTTTATTTTCATTTAAAGTAAGGTCAAGTTAGATTTTCAAGAAATTTCTTTCACTTGAAATCTCAACCCTCTCTTGTAAAATCATGTTGAGTTTAGAAAATAAATTTTTATTTTCTTCTTTTAAATCAAAACTCTTGATTTTCAAAGCTTTGTACTTTGAAAGCAGGTTTTCACAAGACAGAGAGTTTCTTCATTTAAAGCATGAGCATCTATAGCATTGTTATCACATGAAGAATTAACACTATCATCTAAATGAGTATCTGAATGTACCTCAATCCCTTGGACCATATAGCAAGTTTCATCAGACTCATCCACCATGGGTTTCTTCTTCACATAGTTTGTCATTTTGCCCGAGAGAGGTCAATATGTTCCACACTGCAAAACGGAATCACAATGAGAAACCATAGAAGTTATTCTTTACTTAGTGTGTGCATTAATGCATTTATGGCTTGTGCATTAGCCCCTGAATCTTGTCATTACCAACATAAGATATTTTGATAGTGGCAAGATAGACATGCAATACTAGGGTTTTTAAATAGGCACTCATCTTAAATTTTCACATATCGATATTGGAAGCATCATACATGGGAGGGTAAGAAAATTCATGAGTGTAAACTAATGTGTGCAATGCAAAACTTAATTAGCAATCCAAGGATCTCACTCTCCTGAGTAGTTAAACTGAATATCAAGATCGGAGGCTCTGATACCAATTGAAAGTGCACCTAGAGGAGGTGAATGAGTGTACTTGCTAATTTAGGACAAATGCGAAATTTACAACTTAATTTCAAACATACTATGTGTAATCAAGAGTGAGCCTGAATTTCCGGTGGAATGGCTCTGGAACTACTCCTCTAGATTCCTCTAGATTAAGAGTTGAGGTGCTTTAATAAGCTCTCTCGGTTGAACACAAGTGTCGGCACACAAACAATATCTAGCATATGAATATGAACAATGTAAGCAACACAAAATATAAGAGAGATAGAGTTGAGAGATGGTGGATCAAACGCAAACACAAATATGTTTCGAGGTTCGAGTCACTGTTTTACATCCCCGCCTTCACACAGAAGGATTTTCACTACGTCCACACATGACCTTCCACAAAGGGACCTCTGCTAGGAATTACAACTCAATACCGGAAGTATATAACTCCTCTTTCAAACACAAAATCTCTACACAAGAGGTGAGCACTAAGCCTAGCACAAAGCAAAAAAATACACTTAGTGATCCAATGATCACAAACTCTCTCTTGGTAATCTCAAAGGATCACAAACAATTTTCTCACAAAAACAAGATCCTAAAGATAGGATTAGAATTGATTGGCTCAGTATGTGAGAAATCAAAGTGTTTGAAAATAAAACAATAAAGAAAATAATGGAAAAACTTCTTGATAATATATAAAATGAAGAACAAAATAAAATTTTCAAAGACTTGATTTTCTTTGATTTTTTAAAACTTTAAAAACAAATAAAGGTAAGAGAATTTTTGGCTCAAAACTTCTTTTTAAAATTTGCTAAAAACACTAAGAAGATGAAAAAATTGCTCTTAAAAATCTTGGTGAAAACAGCCCTCAAGGACCATATTTATAGGATCTTAAAAAACTAGCCGTTGGGGCTCAGAACAGGCCCAGAATGGCCTGTCGACCGCTCGGTCGACTGACCAACGGTCAGATTTCTGCCTATTGGGCTGTCAGTTGACTGCCCTGAGGCAATTTGCCTGTCGGTCGACCGAGACCAGAACCAGAGAGTGAACTCTCTGGTCGGTCGAACCGCACGGTCGATCGGGCCCAATGGCCAGAGCCTTTGCACGTCCTGTGCACATCGGTCGACCACCCGGTCGACCGGGATCTGATCCGGTCGACCGGTCGGTCGACCAACAGTGGGTCTCAGGCTGGGTTTTAGGGTTTGAAAACTTGGTCT
>JAVJIF010020369.1:0-69343 GCA_038442645.1 Agave tequilana | reverse complement strand
CATCGCAAACGTCTTCATCGAAACAGGTTCCAACAATAGTTAGAAATAAATCACAAATGCGTTTAAAACATATAACATAATATTAAAACTAAATAATTTGATAATATTAATAAACACATATATAGACATCTTTTATTATTATCTTTTATTGATTTCTTAACGTGCATAGCACATGCCCAGTATACTAGTTTGATAAAAGTGTTAAATATAATAGAATCTATGTGATCCAAGGAGGAAACTTCTACTGGAGTCCTGAATACATCATGGTTTTAAGTACTTATTCACTTTCTTTTGGTGCCATGTGAGAGTTAATCATTTTTTACCTGTTATCTTATTTCTCTTTTATCTGTTCAAGTGGATTCGAGATGCCAATCTCAATAATTTCTTTGTTGGCTCGATTCAATCATAACAATCTCCATCTTAGCTCGAACCCAATTGAACCCCAAACCCCCACCCCCCACCGCCAAAAAAAAAAAAAAAATCCTACTATAAACTCGACCTTTAACATCAATTTGGGGTACCCTTTCCCTTTTGACTCTAGTTCCTGAATTTATAATTCATCCCACCATCAAAGTCCTTATCAATATTCTGGTCCCATTTTTTTGCGTGAAACCACTACAAATCCTCATGCATCCTTGTCTAGTGCTATGATCAAAATTCTATTTCTTCATATTCAATCCACAAAAGTTTTGAGTTACTCAACACCCTAATCTCTGTTATTTTCACTCCTAGCATCTTTTAAGTTTCTTTCTGTAAGAGTTGGAATATTTCTTTTATCAAATGTTGGAGTTGGATTAGAATTAGAATTGCTCGGCTTGATAGATTTGAGAAACCTTTTTGTCTCAATATCCACTCAAGAATTAAATTCCTAGTTTGAGTGAGACTGGAGACTTTCCCTCAACAAAAGCATGAGTTAGCGCCCCTTGCTGCTTATATTGTCATACTCAATGTTCGCAATTGATCGAGCGCCATGGATCTTCTTGATTCCAACCCCATGAACGTCTATGGATCTTCCAGAACTTATTCCTCTCCGAGTTCCCTCCCTTCAAAGGAAGCCTCCACTCAGAGTTATCGACCACCACCACCATCGATGGCAACAACACACCGATGTTTTGAGTTCGACATGAATGTTTGTAGCAGTGAGCTTCTAATACAAAAGATGGCAAGTATGAATAGAGATAAAAAAAATAGAAAATATAGCTAATATAGACAAAAAGAACAACGCGTGATTCAGACAGTGTGACCTAAGCCCACGTGAGAAGAAAGCAGAGAGGAATTCATTAATCAAAATGGGAGAATATAAGAGATTGTAACACTAATCCCACTCTCCCAAACATACCACCCAATTACACTAGGCTTTAACAAGTGGAGAGAAGATGAGCGGAGGAAGGGAGAACAAACAAGTTTGAACTCTTCTCTCTACTTCACTTCATTTGCATGCTTCATCTCATACAAATCCAAGCTTATTTGTAGGCAAAAATGGCAGCCAAAAGCTTCCCTTTTACACTCTATAAATGAGATACTCATGGGGCCATATTGTAGTTGAAATAGTTGAGTTGCAATGTGCAAACCCATTAAAACCTATGTCTCCCTCCTCTTCTTTGCTCAGCTGAAATACTTGACCCAAATAAGTGTGGCTGAACAAATGTGACAGAGACTAACCTGTTTTGGTTAAGGGTGGAAGTGAGGAAGTGAGGAAGTGAGGAAGTGGTAATATTTCTCTTTGGAACTTGGGAATTGGTTAATAAATTTTCCGGTTTTTGGATGTTGTTTGAAAAGTGTGATTTGGAAATGTTTTGTCTTTTCCGGTGTTTGGATGGTAATGTGAAAGTAGAAGTGGAAAAGTTGACCACAAAGTTGACCGTAAAATAATATTAAATAAAATTAATTAAGAAAAATAAAAAAATGGGCTGTAATTAGAATGCAAGTGAAATTATATGATCAAAAAATTAACTGTTTTGTGCTACAACTTATTACAAATGAATTTACATGACCACAAAATTAACTGTAGCACTCTGAAAGTGAGGAAATGGTTGTGTAAAAGAGAAAAGAGAAAAGGACAAAAAGGGGTTTTCTTATTTTTCTTTTTTCCGGTGTTTGGATAGACAGGGAAGTGAGCAATTATACTTCCCTATTTCCTTACTTCCGTCCACTTCCTTGCAACCAAACAGCCCAGTTAGGCTTCAAAGTATGAGCTATGAAGGACGGCATGTAAGGTGACTGAACCATGATATGTCCACACTGTGTATCAGTTTAGTTCAACAAATCTCCACTTTAACTTGACTACACAGTAAATTTCTTCACCTTGGCTCAAATTTGATCGAACCTTCTTTGAATCCTTATTGTTTTCTCTGCAAAGCCCTGGTGGGCTTAACTCCACCATATTTAACACTGAGCGATTCGAGACAATGCCCAAATTTGTGCAAGGATACGAATTTTGTCATCATATTTGATTATCTGCAGTGTTAATTTTAATGACTTTAATTTCTCGAATGAAATGATATCTGATATGGATGTGATTGGTTCTCCCTGATACATCTTGTGCTTCATAAGATGTATACACTCTAGCTGTCATAAAAAACCGTAGTAACTCATTGGTGTAAATAGAGATCTTCAACAAACCTCTTAATCAAATAACTTCGCTCATTGTATCTGCAGTAGACAAAATAACTGTCAAATGTAAAGTCGCTTTCCAACTAATAACACAATCTTAAGGAGCGAAAATATAGCCTTTTAGGAAGACATCAGGATTGGGAAAAGAATTACTCAAAAGATTAAAACCAGCTAGATGAGTATTCAAACCATGCTTAATTCATTATTGTGAAAATAACAGAAAAATAAAAGGATCTCTTTTCCTATTAGAAATGTATAACTCCATGTACAATAATTTTGTACAAGAGTCGAGAGCATGGCAGGCAGCTGTGCCAAATCATTCAAGACAGCCAACAGGTTTTTAGAACAGGATTCCATACTTTTATCCACTTGATTCACATAATAACATACAACGAAAATTGCGCATACATTTGCTGAAAATGGGGGCTCATCTCTTTCATTGTTTCTGTAACTGAATTCATTATAGATTACATACATAAGAGATGGTCTTACAATATATTTCATCTTCAATTTATGGTAAGGAACAATCAACATAATTTTCATCGCAGATGTTGATTCTCCTTTGTGAAGAAACATGTACTGCAGAAGAAAAGAGCAGATCAGAGATTCTAGCTGGCATACTGCTTCTCGAGAAGACCAGCACAGAACGTCAAGTCAAAACGCACTTCAGGAGGGTCTCCAATGCAATCAAAGACCGCATCGGCTGTCAAGAAGTCCTCTTCAGCAGTGTAGCTGGATGAAACAATAATCAGAGATATGAGACATATTTGAAGATCAAAACTGAAAATTTCACGAGTGCTTTTAAAAGGTTATTATTTAAATATCTGATGGAATTGTCTTCAGTAAGTCTTTTAGATCAATAGAAGGTTTTGTGGCATGTGCATTGAGCTTGTTCTTGCTGATTTGCTATATAATCATCCTTTACTTTTTCTGTAACTTGTGTTTAGTCGTATGCAAAATGGTCTGTGATTTTAATCACTTACAGCAGTATTTCTCTAACACAGTTGTTAAATTTAAAAAGTGCGGAAGGTAAATTGAATAACTTACTAAGTTAGTTGAAACATGCCTGCTAGATATAAAAATGTGTCCTTTGATTCTCATTATAATTCCAGAGTATTACTGCTGTAGCAGAGACTTCGAATACCAATTTCATCAACTAGCTTTTGGGACGTCCAATGTGCGTGTGTACATACCATTAGATAAAGAAATTATCTAATTCACAGCATTTCATTTAATACTATTACTATTTTATTAGTTTTAAATTTTGGAAAGTGGTAAAAGAAAAAAGTTCATCGAGGAAAACATCAACTATTCTATTAATTAAAAAGTGAGACTTACTTTACAACCTTTCTAATTAAAAGTTTGACTGATTTTATTTATTCTTTTTTCTAACCTTTCTAGTTGAAGAAGCAGGCCCTTCCACTTTTTCTAAGGAGAAGAACATGTTCATAGCACACGCAACGGTCCATGGCCCCTTTCTCTAGTTATAAATAGTGGAGATTTATAACTTAAGAATTACTCATCATGGCACTTAAGATACTTTATTATCACCCTATTGCAATATGCTACCACACCCTATGCGTACATTAAAAAGCACTATAACTTCAAAATAATACAAAATAAATAAATAAAAAGGAGGCAGACGAGAAAAATCTCTGAAATCATATAAAAGCCCAACTACATGAAAACTTGTTTTAGAGACGTGTGTCAACCGATGTCTTCAGAAATTATGCTTAAGTTATCTTTGTGTTTATGCTTAGTATTGCGTGAAAAAGCTGTCTTCTGTAAGCAAGAAGAATCTATGACTTTTTTCTCGAATTGATTGAGAGCATATGAGAAATCCTAAAACCTATCTTTCTTGAAAGCTCCAAGTGGTAATATATGCAGTCTTTAATGAAACAATGAAGTTGCTTGTTTCACAAACACCCTAGAAATCACGTCTATGCTCAGAAATCACATAATGCTTGTAGCAGAATCTAAACAAAAGAAAGTTAAATGCTCACCTGCTCTTTGTTACTATGCATTTCATTCCAGCAGCTTTGGCTGCTGCAAGTCCAATTGCACTATCTTCAACCACAACACAGCTGAAAGTAAAGGAAACAAAGTGGCCTAAGTACAATATCAATCAGTAATATCATAGCCAAAGCAGAGCGCTTATAAAAACTAATAATGGTCTTCTAGTAACACTGTAAAGGATTAAGAAACAATAGTGAACATGAGGAATGCAAAGCATGTAAAGGTCTTTCATGCGAGCAAGATTGCAAACACTAAATACAAACAATTGAGAGATGTAACAAAAAATAAGACTACGATTTGTTTTGTTTGCTTCTTTACATTCATGTAAAAACACAAAGTTCTTCTTAATCCTATAACTTATATGCCTATCATATGTTATTTGGAAAATGGCATTCCTGGCCACATTTTCAGTTTTAACTCTCTTTTACCCCTCCCTGACATGGGATGACTCCATGAATCGGTAGTACAATGGCAGATTCACCAAACTAAAAATTTTATGGTGTTTCCGGGTACAAATCCATAACAAAATCACTAGTTGACATTAGGCCGCACAATATTATGTTTTGATATTAGTCCCCCACAATATTGGTCCCACTTGTTAAAAGTTCCCCAGTATGTTTGGCCTTTGACAGAAGTACCCTCATCTTCATGCTTTAGCCAACGGACATTTTCTCGTCTCCTTTCTTTGAAAACCAAACCCACCTTATGAGCCCTCCCAATTTCCACCTTGCTTTCTTCCTCTCCTCTCTTCCTTTCCTGTTCTAATTTTTCACCTGGATGATGCTTGGCCTTCTCTTTACTCCATATAAGCATAAAGATCCATTCTGCATCCTATTGCCTCAACACACGTTTCACCTTTGCTTTCTCTCCTTATCCATGTTTTTAGTCATGCCCCTTTCCTTAATGGGTTCAACTCACCTCACTCCAAGTCTATGCCTTGTATTCTCTTTCTACTTCAAGCTAAATATCATGTACTGGTATTTGTGTTCTTGATTTTCATATCAACAGTTCTGATATGGGGTAACCATTTAAAATTTTAGAAAAGTATAGGAAATGATAAAAGAATTCATGTAGCTGAACCAAAAGATAGGATAAATGCTTTGTTGTTGTTGTTGTTTTTGATATGATGAAAAAATAGACTCAGTCACCCAAACTGACATTAGGAGCATAAAGGAAGGAATTCATTAAGTGTTTCCAAGTTTATGCAAATAATTTCTTTAATTCTAGTGCTCTATGGCAATTCCATATTTTATTCAATGAATAGTTGGTGCTTGTCATAGATATAGCTCTCCTATACAAGGATCCGTGCGTGGGTCTACCTATCATGGTTCTAAGTCATGTCTGCTTGGGGTGTCGTTAAAGGAGTAAATGATTATTTATTCAATTCTAGCGATTCTGTGAGTAATAGGCATGCATCCTCATCTTATGCAAAGTTAGATGTATTCCCAAGTCCCAACTCTTCAATTTCAGCCTCTAGCAAATAATAATGGATGGGGGATTCATCCATTGATTGGATAACACACCCTAGTCGGTGGCAAAACCTTCAACTTTTAGCTTTGTATGTGTCGTTTACCAAGTTCGGCATTATAGTAGTCAAAATATGACCCTCACAAGATCATGACATGTGTCCTAGCAACCAGAAACCTCTGTCACTTCGGAGTCATTCTTGAAGCTGCTCCTCGCCCCGAGGACACTTCCACACAGGTAGCTCCGATGCTCCCAGTCATACCGGAGTCCACCTCTTTTTGAAGACTTCATAATATCTCGGTAACAGATCATCCTAATCTTCGCCTTCAGTTACACTACGACAACAAATCATCTTGATCTTCGCCTTTAGTTACGTAACATGATCTCTTTCCACTTTCATAACGTGAAACGCACTGCAGCTTGGAAAATTATGGACTGAGACGGGATTCTCTGTATGCAATCTCAACAATCAAGCGCCAACAATCACGGCCGTTATAACAAATCTACACGTGCAGATTATGTTGTTACAAGATCACGCCCGTACCATCCGCTCCATACACACAGATTAGATCAAGAATAAATGGACCTTCTCCTCCAACGAAAAAAGGGATGCTCTTTCCTAAAAGAAAAAGGCCCAACACTAGGACTCTGTCATTCAAGCCCTGTAATTCTTGTACCCAACATATTATAGTGGATTCTGTTAGGATTTTGTCTTGTTGTTCAAGAGGAGATGATAGTCCAAGAAAATCCAATTGAGTTGAATAAGATGATAGCTTGAAGCAGAAGAAGCAAATCAAAGTGGAGCAGTTTTTTTCAGGCGATTGCGAGTTTCCTTTTCAGGATGAGTATGATTTGATTCAAATCCTATTCAATGAAGATTTGTTTCTAAATATAAAAAGGTTTAGAATCCTTCTAGATCAAGGAGATCAACTCATAATGGGATTGATCAAGATTCTTCAAACATCTAATGGCCAAGATCACCTCATGGTCCAAATAGGAGTTGTATTATAAAATCTTATAAATAAAGGATTGTAACCTAAGATTTAGGTAGAGCAGAGGAACAGAAGAAAGTTATGGTGAACAATAATGTAAGGCCCCAAAAAGCCAAGAAGGCCCTATAAAGTTAAGAAAGAGAGGAACAAGGTGAAGGTGCATAGAGAGAAGGAATACTCTTGTATCTAAGTGTAGATTCAAAGGAAAGGTGAATACTCTTGTGGGATCAATAGGAAAGTTAGATCTCTTTGTACCAATTTTATTAATAAAGTTGTCTCAAGTTCTCTCCCCGTGGACATATGCCAAGTTTGGATCAAACTACGTTAAATTGTGTATTCTTCTTGTATCTTTTAATATTCATTTTGTGTGCTCGAGATAATCGATCTCATGACGTGCTTGAGATCGTAGTAGGGATCTCGTATCTCCTAACTATTAGTATCATAGTAAGTATGATATCCCGGGTTATGCACACAACAATTGGTATCAGAGCATATCAATTTCGTAACAAATGGTATCAGAGTCGATGATGTTCGTTCAAAACTCGAGTGCTCTAGACAAAGCAGAAGATGTCGAGTTGATGGAGTTTGGCGGAGGCGTCAAGATGAAAAAAACAACAAGAAAAGTTCAGATTTATTTTAAGGTAAAGACCGATAACTTTTAGAGTATATTGATCAAGATGAAGTTGTCAAGGCTCAATAATGCTCAGATCTGAACACGGTAAACGCGGAGGTGATGATCGGATCATCGCCAATGACGGACGCAAGACAAGCTCGACAAGAGGCATCGCACAAGGCATCCCATGAAGGCTCGCTGCGGCAACAAGTTAAAGAAAAAACAGCGAAGGTGATGAAGATGATCAATGGACGAGATTGATCGGAAAATAGATCGTGCAATCGTAGTCGGATTCATGCGATCAAGGTGTCGAATCCTATGTTTTTCGGTGTTTTGGATGCAATGGTGGGTGCAGGTTTGATGCAGGTTCTGCACAGTTCGATAACGGAATCGACGGAGATCACGGTCAAAGTTATGACGGACTAATCGTGACACAGTGAGATTATTGCAAGCATTAGTGAAGTATCAGATTTGAAGATTATCAATAGCAGGTAATAGATCTGACAAACATCAATGCAGTGATGGATGGCAGCCCTAATTGATGGAAGAAAAATCATGATAGTGTGTGACGGTAAGACCCGATAAGACTATGACAGTTATGTGAAGACAATAAGTCTCAAGGTTAAAACACCGATGAAAGGTGAACCATCACCAAGTGATCGGTGGAAGACCATGGCACGACAAGCCTTGAGAGTATTTGTGTAAAGTTGACAAGACCATGGCAGAATTAGAGGCGGATTGCCTCAAGACCACTGGGGGCCCATGGCCGGGAAGGAGACACAAAGCGGAATTGGCTGAGAGTGTTTGTGTAAAGTTGACAAGATCATGACAGAATTAGAGGCGGATTGCCTCAAGACCGGTAGGGGGCCCATGGCCGGGAAGGGTCACAAAGCGGAATTGGCTGGTGGCGGCAGTGATGCAATGCAAGTTAAGGGAAAGAAACTAAGTCAGGGAGTTTCAATAAAAAGCTTGAAGGAAGCTCACTTCGAAGTGGAGCTTTAAGGAAAACTGCAGAGTTTAAGAGTTGCAGGACGACTACATAAAGGGTGCATTCAGGCGAGATTCGAGATGACCTAAGGCATGGTGGTGAATCCGCCAAAGGCCCTGGGAAGAGGGGGTAAGGTTAAAAGCTTCACGATATGGTTACAACCAAAGAAAGAATTAAGATAGTAATTCAAAATCTCAAGTTGTTTTCCTAAAGGCTTGAAAAGCAAGTCAAGATGGAGATTGTTAGGATTTTGCCTCGTTTTTTAAGAGAAAATGATGGTCCGAGAAAATTCAATTGAGTTGGAGAAGACGATGGCTTGAAGTAAAAGAAGCAAATCAAGGTAAAGCAGTTTTCTTTTCAGGCAATTGCGAATTTTCTTTTCAGAAAGAGTATGAATATGATTCAATTTCTATTTAATGAAGATTTATTTCTAAAGATAAAAAGGCTTAGAATCCTTCTAGATCTCAACTCCTAATAGGATTGATCAAGATTCTTCAAACATCCAATGGCCAAGATCTTCCCATAGTCCAAATAGAAGTTGTATTATAAAATTTATAAATAAAAGATTGTAATTTAGGATTTAGGTGAAGCAGAGAAACAGAAGAAAGTTGTAAACAACAATGCAAGGCCCTAAAAAGTCAAGAAGACCCTAAAAAGTCAAGAAAGAGAGGAACAAGATGAAGGTGCATAGAGAGAAGGTATACTCTTGTAATCTAAGTATAGATTCAAGGAGAAGGCGAATATTCTTGTGGGATAAAGAGAAAAATTAGATCTCTTTGTACCAAGTTTATTAATAAAACTCTCTTAAAGTCCTCTCCCATAAACGTAGGCCAAGTTTGGACCGTATCAAATTGTATGTTCTTCTTCTTATATCTTTTAATATTCATCTTGTGTGCTCGAGGTAATCGATTTCATAGCGTGCTTGAGGTCGTCGGTGGGGATCTCGTATCTCTCAACTATTGGTATCATAGTAAGTATGGTATCCCCGATAATGCACCCAACAATTGATATCGGAGCATATCAATTTCGTTTCAACAGATTCTTCTCCTCTTCCCAGTGGTTTTTCTCGATTTGGATTTCCATGAAAAAAACATGCGTCTTTTTTGTGTTGTGCTTTATTTTCTCTCGCACTCTAAATCCCCACTCAACTCTTTTCTCACTTGCGGTGAGGATCGACTGTCCAATCGCTTGCGATGAAAATTCTCCACCACAAGCACAAAATCATGGATAAGCTCTCCCAAGAATTGTCAAGCATTTGGCACTGACTTGCCCTCCTTTTTTCATAACAAAAAAGAGTAGGACCAAACCGAGAGTTAGCGAAGCTACAATAGTCACATTAAACCTCGAATATGCTCAAGATCTCCAAATGATCTTCCCCTTCCTGGGAGAATTCACGGAACTCCATTTCCACTTAGAACTTAATTGGGTTTTCCTCTATTTGGACTAGAGATCTAACAAACATTACTGTCAAGATCCTCAACAAGAAAGTAGACATTCCACGCCTTTGGAGAGCGCTTTGCCGTGCAAAGTCATTGACATATCATGTGTCTTTTTCAAACCCCAAAAATGAATTGGACCAAAACAACTTTCTTGCTTGCAGATAAGAGCCGTTTTTCTTCATAAAGAATCTCTGATCATGTGGAATCACAAAACCAAATTTTCCAAATTTGATTCTGAAAGCAAGGGCTGCTTGGGAGGTGGGTGGGGGTAGGGACGAAGAGAAGAGGATTAAGGTTTACAATAAAGCGAGGAAATTAAGTTCAACTATTAAGCAAAGGGAAATTCTATTCTTTTGTAACCACAGTTTCATGTTAACCATAGTTTATTCAACATTATACAGCAACAGGGATGGAGGGGCTTACAAAAAGTGGGGTCCACATTGTAGAAAACTAATATCACGATCAAGGTTTGAGAACTCGATTTTGGTTTGGTTTTGGTTTTGAATACTTCAAAGTGGATAGGTTTTGGTAGGCATTGTTAGTTTCGGGATGTTCATTTCAAATATCAGTTTGCGTTTGTGACAAATATGCATGTACATAAATATATGTATGAATGTAGTCTCCAGTTTTTATTATTAAGACAAACATACACGTGTCTTTATGTATTTATGTCTATAAAAATATTATATAATTCTGTGTGTATGTATGTATGATATGTACAAATACATTATGTATGCATGTATACAGCACTATATGTCTGTTCGTGTACATGTACCTTTGACATCTAGTTCAAAATTTCATGTACAAACAAGTATTACTCACTGAACATTTATTTTCACCCTTCCTTTTTAAATTTTATTTAGAGTTCGGTCTGTTTCAGAGAAAAATTGGCCTCACATAAAGCATAAACCCCCAGCCTCACAGAACGTAATAATTTTTATGAGGAAATCACACGTATACTGTCTTCAAATATTTGACTGTTGGATATGCCAATAGTTTATATGGTGTTTTCAGAGGTTATCTTAAGAATAAGTACAAAAATATAAATTCTTAATTGTTTCAAAATGTAATGCACCAATTCTCTAAAGGGGTGTTTGACAAGAGTAGTAATTGGGATTTAGTGCCTTGAGAGAAGAGACTTGCAAAAAAAAAAAAAAGTTCGAAATTTTAGGTTTTTTTGGTTGTCTGAAAGAGAAGAATTAGGTGTTGTCAATAGTCAGTAAAATGTTGTTTGAAGAATTAGAAAGAGTTAGGTATGATAAATTTGATTTTTTTTTTTTAGTAGTTGACTATTTTGCCTCTCAACAATTGAAATTATGCTATGGGTTTATTTTAAAAACTAAAGATTTAATATTTTATAAAGAATAATACGGATTAAACTATAAATGAAAAATATAAATTATAATTTCTTTAATAATTATTATATATTGATATTACTTTCTTAAGTCATAATGAGATATCATTTTTTATGAGCGGACAATTTAACTCCTGAAAACTTATTTCATAACAATATTACCTAATATATGTTTGGCTTTAACAGAAAGTTTAATGTCAAAGACTAATACCTCAGGAAAAAGATTGTTAGATTGCAAATTTGATCGTCTCCTTCACTTGCCAGTCCAAAAATTCATCTTAAATATTAATCATTTATTTCTTTTCTTTCCAATTATGAATAATTTAAATAATTCTTTCAACTTCTTTGAAAAAAATTGGATATTTTTAACTTAAAAGTTTATTATCCTTCTGTTTTCATCCCGGGACACGTTCAAAATATTAAGTTTTTCACAAAAAAATTCTAATAATGCTTGCAAATCTCGAAAAGTCCCAAATAAACCATAATTTCAACTTATTCCGTCTTTCACAACCTAAAAATATAATTTTACATCTCCTTTCTCCTTTATAAAGAAGGAAAAAAGGGAGGAAAAAAAGCCCTCAATTTCAATTTCTTTTTCTTTTTCAAATCTCCGAAATAACACAAATACCATCTCTAAAAAAATCTCTAAAATCCAAAAAATCAGCTTCCTCACAGAATTTGCAAAACAAAAAATCCTAATAAAAATCCCAAAATTCATCATCTTCATCATCTCAAAATTCTAAAAAGAATCCTACATGGTTTTAAAGATCGCAAATTCTCTCATCTAAATTTATGTGGAAAAACATTCAAAGAAAAAAAAAACCTCTTCCTCAACCTCCTCTCTATTCTCCTCTTCCCGGTCGTTGAACGGATTCTCGTGTCTTCCAACTCACATTCCATCTCCACGAGCGCCACCACCTATTCCCTTCGTCAATCGTACAACCCTTTTTCTCGTCGTCGTCTTTCTCCACGAGCGCCACCACCTATATCACTCTCAAATTGGGGGAATTGAAACAAGTACCCTTGCAGCCTTTTCTTTGGGCAAAAGTCCCTAGTGTTGGCTAATTCCAGCCCCATGCTGGAAAAAGCAACGCCTCAAAACGGGCCATAATTTGTTGTTTCGAGGCAATTCTCCAAAAACCTTACTCTTTGCTAATTTCACCCATTTGGTTAGAGTAAGCAAGAGTTAACAGCTAACTCTTGCCAACTCTAATCACCAAACAGGGCCTAAGATCACTATGAGGCCTTTCTCATCTTTAGAATGCATTTGGCAACAAGAGTTAGCGAGTTGGAGTAATGAGTTTTTGCAAATGAATAATAGTAAGAGTTAGGAATTAGATTTTGATTGGTTGTTTGGATAGAGATAGAATTAGCAACAGTTGGGATTTGAAATAGAGAGAAAGGAACAGCTACATCCAAGGTTTTAATATAATTAGTAACTCCTGAGTTAGAGGGTTTTGACTCATTTGGAGAAATGGTTTTGGGGAACTTCTAGATGGTTTTGCAAGTCATGATTACTTGTTATGCAAACTTTTGGTGATTTGGCAAAAGTTATCAAGAATTAGCTCAATTATGAGTTATACTCTTGTTGCCAAATGAGGCCTTAAGTGGTAGTGCCAAATATACTAGTTTCACAATATCACAATTCTTTTTTCTTTGTTCATTAACTCACTGATTGCAGTATTTGCTTACTACAAGATTAATTGATAGCATGGAGACTGTTATTTCTATGACTTCAATAAAAGAATAATTTTCATGTCTAAGTGCCCAATCCAATTTTCTATACTTATTTAAAGTACTCCAACATTGAAGATAAATCAATCTATACCTTGATGGCTCAATGCCAAGAGTGTTTGCAGCCAGCAGATAGATGGCCTGCCAAGAGAGAGAAACAATTTTGAAACTTTCCATTGAAGACTTAAGTAAGCTTAATCAAAACAAAGGTAACCATTTCATGACTCTAAGATGAGTATAACCCATTGATATGCACTTCCAAGAGTATTCATAATTTCTGATGTATGAATAAATGCAACAGTTCCCAATATCATGTACTGAAGCAGATGGTCTTCTATAATAATGTCCCTAAATCCATGGAATAGAATCAAATCAAAATGTTGCTTCTGAGCTTATAAATCAGAAATTGAGGTAACATGGGATAAACTTCTTTTTGCAAGCATATGTGCATTTGAAAATACCATCAGAAGAATTTAATTATTTAAAATTATCAAATGAAGTATAACAAAGTTGATCAGGAAATTCTTTTTATTAAATTCAAACGAGCACTATTATGTGCCATGTTTGGCAATCTTAGAAAATGTTGTTATCAAAACTTATTCACAAAAAGTACGCTAGATAAGCAGGCTTTTCTTTTCAATACATCATAATGTTTAGGGTTTTTTCATATCACCACAATTAAGCTTCCTGAATTTAATAACCTCCAAGAAACTTTGTATTTACACGTTTACCCTATGAAAAGTTTTTTCCAATAACCCGCAGACTAACTGGAGTGCCCTCATGTCATATATCCTCTTTGTGTTGCTTTAAATTCATTTCTATGTGTATTCCAATCATTTTGGAGGTTTTTGGAAACAATTTGAAGTTTCTTAGGGCATGAAGATACTGATGCCAGGTGTCATAAAAAGGATAAATCTTAGTAATAGTGTTCACAGTTAATAATGATAAGTAGAGGAAGAATAACAATCTTGTATTGCTCATTTAAATAATAATGCGTACAGGAGAATAAATGATAAAATCCATGAAACATAAGTTCGGTGACAAACGAAACCACTTCACCATAAGATAACAGAAGCAACAAATAAGTTCTGAACAGAAAAACAGAGTAAAAGATTCCACAAGCAAATACACTACCGGATCAGGCTTCTTACGGGAACCACATCTCCAGCAAATATCTTTATCTTCTCTGCACGTTCAGGACCTAACAAGAACGAAACTATGGCTGAGACCTGCAACAGTCATGTGTATATTCAGTTATTAGAATGTTGAAAAGTTAAAGAAAGGACTCAAATATTTAAAAACGTGGATTCTGGCAACACAAATATCCATTATCATTTGGGAAGGTTAACTAAATTTAGCTCCAGCATCTGGCAAAACTTTTGATCAAATAGTAATGCAAGTCAAGCATTATTGCAAGGAAGAAGACAAATGTATCTGAAACAAACAACAGTAGGACCCAGTCTGACATCAAAAAAAAACTAGAGCATTGAGCATAGTACATTGAACTATTAATACTTTTATAAGGATCAAACAACATTATATGATATGTCAAATGGAATGTACATTATGTAACACGGGCACATATCTTTCTTCATCTTATTTTTCTCTAGTAAAATATATCCTTTTTCTCATTATCTTTTATTCCCTAATATTTTCTTCTCCAATATATCATGTTTCATATATTTGATAATAATAGAAACGGAAAGTATTGTAAAATGATATAGTGAAAGAGCAGCACGTTGCATAAGGTACAATTGCCATGGAGCACAATCATAGCTCCTGCAGCCATTATTCCTTCTATGATTCTCTCTATTCTTCTCTTCTTCGCAAATTTCCCCATATACTCGAGTATGCATGAGAACAAATATTAGGGTTTTTTTTGGGTTTAGCTTTTTATCTATCATTTGTCCCTGATGTGGCAATCCCTTTTTTTTTTTTCTCTTTTTTACCCCGATAAAAGATCAGAATTGGCCGGTGATAACTTGATTGCGATTTGGACATCCGTTCTTTTGCCAAGTGTCAGCATTTTTTATTTTCCGTTTCCGCAATAAAAGCATATCATGATTGTCTAGTGATCTAGCCTCTCTTTGGCCAATCGTATCTCGTGATTGACTGTTTGTTTTCTTTCTCGTTATAAAATCATTGCATGTGGCTCACAATGGGGCCATGTCTATCTCTGTGTCCAACTGTGCCAACACACGTGCCCATGTCAACAAGTGTCAACATGGGAATTCAAGTGCAAAGAGCCGTGTCCCCCATGTTGTAGGTTTTCAAGGACGATTGCATATTCTTAATTTAGCCTTTTATTTATCTTATCAATTTCTTTCTTGCTATTTACATGCTCCTTTTTCTTTATCTTTGTTAACCTGTCGAAATCCATATTCACTTTAATAGTCTTCTAACTCTTCTTACTGAATTCAGCTGAGGCTCATTTCAATATTTTTGGGTCCACTTTCTGAAACGAATCATATTAAATTGTCTTTATTAACTACCCTAAAACCACATATTCCAGCATTCTACCAGTATTTGATTTTTAAGGTGTTTATACATACCTCCTAGAGTCTAGTCATTTCCTTTTGGTTCATTCTAGTGGATAAATCACCATCCCGTGTGAGACCTTCTGGATTCACTTTGCTTGGTTCTAGCTAAATCTCATCCTATGCGAGATCTTCTGTATTCACTTTGCTTGGTGCTAGTTAAATCTTGGAAAGTAAGCGTGTGTATGGAATGCACGAAATTCATATACTTTAGCTTCTTTGAATTTAACAAATGGATGAAATAGCTCACATTGTCATCATCATTATCCTCATCTAAGTTTCCCATCAAATCGGGATATGAATCACACTTCTCTATTCAGAAGCTTCATGGAAGATCCGATGAAATTTTAGGACCCCTCTCAGCCTAACATCAATCAAGTGACTTGAGGTGCCAAAAGGCAAGGAAACCATGTACAGGAGAGGGCTAGCCACACAATAGGGAAGTTGCAGGAATTAAAATCATATAATTGTGATGTGAAACGGGTGTGTGCGTGTCGTGTAGGAAATCAGTGATATGATCAAACTCACAGCGTTTCACCAAATACAACGATCTTCGGCAGGAAAGTAACTCAAAACTAACAATGTCAAACAAATGGATGTTACAAAATATTACATGCTAGCTTTGAACATTTTTAATCTCAGTAAGATCTAATTACAATAGTTATATCATGCATAACAAGTTCTATTATCAATACAAATGATAGGCGATCAAAGAAATTACAGAGTCACACATCTCACCATATAGTGGATAGCATGGAATAAAGATAATACTTTAGAGATGATTTAACTGATGCGTATTCAACTATTAATCTGAGCGTTGAAGAAACTTTACCTACTGAGAAGCTCGTTTCACGTAACTTTGTTGATCTTAACTTATTAAATTTGTGAATAGTTGATTCTCTGTTCTGTTGATCCACAGTTACTCAGTTGCTGATTTGTTATTGTGGCACTGCTGTTGTTTATACTGTTGTTGCTGCATTTCTGCCATTACTTTTACTGCTTCTGCTGCTCTGTTGTTGTGCTGCAACTCTACTGCTGCTGCAGTTTTGCTGGTACTGTTGCAGTTTTACTGTCACTGCTTCTGATATTGCTAATGCGCTCTGCTGCTGCTGTTGCACTGTTGTTGCTGCCTCTGCTGCTGCAGCAGCATTGCTGCTGCGCTGCCGTTACACTGTTGCTGTTGCTATTGCTGCTGTCTGGCTGATGCTGCTGCTGTTGTGGGCTGCTGTTGCTGTTGTGGGCTGCTGCTAGGGGTGGCAGACGGGTCGCGACCCGCCAGACCCGACCCGACCCGACCCAGAGTTAGCGGGTATGGGTTTGGGCTAATTGGGTTTGGGTCGTAATCGGGTCGACCCATCTGACCCGATTATTAAATGGGTCGGGTCGACCGAACCCGCCAGACCCGCTTGACCCGCCAGACCAATTATTCTCTCTCCTCCTCGGCCTCCTCCCCTTCGATCTCCTCCACCGCCGCCACCGCCTCCTCCCCTTGACCTATATTAAATTGTCAAAAAATGCGTGAGCCCAATTTCGAACATGTGACCTCTAGTGTATGAGTTTAGTGTGATGACCAACCATATCACCAAACAATTTAGTAAAATAGTATAAAGAAATTGTATTTAAGGCTTAATAATCGGGTCAAATGGGTCGGGTCGGGTCGGGTCGACCCGATTAAGTGTGGGTCGGTCTGGGTCTGAATTTTTGACCCATATAATAAACGGGTCGGGTCGACCCGACCCGATTATTATATGGGTCGAGCAGTAATTGGGTCGGGTCGACCCGACCCAACCCAATTGCCACCCCTAGCTGCTGCTGCTGCCTGGCTGCGGCTGCTGCTGCTACTATATGTTGTTGCTACTGCTGAACCTGTTGCTACTGCTGCTGGAGGCTGCTGGTGCTATTGTATGTTGTTGTTGTTGCTGTTGTTGAACCTGCTGCTGCTGCTGACGCTGCTGCTGCAAGCTGCTTCCGCTGCTGCTCCTGTTATTCTGTTGCTGCCTCGCTGATTTTTTTTTCACATTTCATTCATCATTCATTGTAGATAGGGAGAGAAGAAGAGACAAGAAGATGAGAGGCAGGCAAAGGGATTTAGGCTTTAAACATTCATTCATGCAATTAAAGAGAAGAAAGAGAGGAGACAGGAGAGGGGATTAGAGGAGACAACACAAGAGAGAGGCAAGTAGGGAACTTTTATTTTTCATTCATTGCATCCCTTTACATCAATGTAAGAGAGACTTTTAAAACTACAGTTCAGTTCTAACTGAACCCATTCCCCATGCAATTCAGTTTTCTAACTGAACCAACTACAAATTCAGTTTAGAAAACTGTCTTAATCTTTTCACACAACTACATAATAAGATACATCTCAAATACACACTGAAATACATAATGAAGTACACTATAAATACACTGAAATACAATAAAAAATGAAGCTCAGATGTCCCCATCAATTCTCCTCAGATGGAGAGAACTCGACTCCGTCGAGTCAATTGCAGAGCTGCTCTCTTTCGGCTATAAGTTTATTTCTTACACCTCATATTACTAGTCAAGCTGCATTGTAAATTCATCATCTAAAATGTTATCAATTTTCTCTACTGTATAGGATGAATATCTGGAAATGGGAAAGTGAAGGACTCTCAAAAATTGGCTCAGGATAAGGCTCATCAACCAGTGGATTGTTTATGAATAATCGAGACGTTGTAAACCACTTAGTCTTCAATATTGAAAATAGAACTGATACCAAATCTATAACATAAATATTGTAATTTAAATTCTTTTAAGATTTTGAAAAGTCCAACACTACGAGCATGCAAATCTTTAACATTTTCCTAGAGAAACCATTTCCGACGAAGCCGAACCATCACAAAATTGTCAACACTAAAAAGTTTTAAATTTCTTTCCTGATGTCAGATCATAACTTATACTTAGCGTTGCTTGTTCAAATGTATCACTGATTTCTCATGTGTAGAACTTGCATGTGTGTGACAAAATATGATGCAGACTCAGATGTTTAGACTTAAAATGCAAACTCAGATACTCTATAATGAAGTGCATTAGAGAACTTTAACTTAGTGCCTATTATTGCTAAAGAGTCTTCCAAAAATAGCTAGGGAACTTTGACTCTCTATTGGATATTAAAATTTTAGGCACTTAGTTCAGTAGTCACAATATACACGACCTCGATCAAAAGGGATTATCAAGCGAATCATCCTAACTATGTGTGACAATTTACCTGTTATTTTAACGACGTCAAGTGAGATCCTAACAGGTAAAGTCTGAAGGAAAGCACATCTAGGTTTAACCGTAATAGCAGAAAAGCTTATGATATGTAGAACATTAGTTTCTTCCATAACGGTACCCTTCAAGTCTGTGGATATAGATTGACCATAGATTGTAAAATTCTTGATCTGTTCTACATCTTTTGTTACTATATAGTTCTAAAACTTGTCCTTATAAACATGGATGTTTATTGGGATAAAGAATTATGGTTTGCCCTCTAGTGACAACTCATCAACCTGCTTTTCAAGTTCAGTTTTCTCAGCAGGATTCAACCTAGGGTGTGGCAAGTCGGAAAGGCTAGCCCTAGTATTAAGTCAATGGCGTGTTGGATATCATGTGTCGGTGGAAGCTTGCACAGGAGGTCTTCAGACAAGACATCATCAAGCTCCGTACTCACAGGGTGACTTCGAGGAGCGATGAAGTACTTTTTTCAAGAAAGATATCACTGAATTCTGTAGTCACTGAGGTGACTTCGAGAGGGATCAGAGTACTCTCTTTAGAAAAAACATGAATAGACTCTGTGGTTACTGGGATCACCTCGAGTGGACTCGAAGTACTAGATTCGTCAATATTACCACCCATGTTCTCGTTGTCAAGAGTTAGAATCTTCTGGTTCTTCCGCCTGGTAAGTGAACTCTTCAGAGTCAGATTCCTTATTTGTTACATAGAGTTTATCAATGACAACTCTGACTGGGCTTGGTGTCGACAGTAAAGGAGGAAGGTGCTGACGACCAGAGCAGACGACACTAGGGATTGGCAGTAAAGGAGAAAGGGGCTCTGAATTTGTTACAGGTGGTTTCTTAACTTTAGTTACTTTGACTGGAGTAGGACAGTTGACAGCAACATGCCCTAACCCTGACATTTGTTACCCTGGATTGTCAGATGATAAGAGGTGGACTTGAATACTTGATCCAACCTGGTTATGCAACTCAAAATTTCATTTATCTTTTGGAGGATTTTGAGCTAGTGTCCATATTGATGGTTTGGGATTCACTAGCCATTTTTTTTATTTTTTTAACTTAATGCAAGGTGTTCCTGCCTAAACCTTGTGCTCTGATACCAAACTGATGTGAAAAGGGTGCATGCGTGTCGTGTAGGAAATCAGTGATATGATCAAACTCACAGCGTTTCACCAAATACAACGATCTTCGGCAGGAAAGTAACTCAAAACTAACAATGTCAAAAAATGGATGTTACAAAATATTACATACTAGCTTTGAACATTTTTAATCTCAGTAAGATCTAATTACAATAGTTATATCATGCATAACAAGTTCTATTATCAATACAAATGATAGGCGATCAAAGGAATTACAGAGTCACACATCTCACCATATAGTGGATAGCATGGAATAAAGATAATACTTTAGAGATGATTTAACTGATGCGTATTCAACTATTAATCTGAGCGTTGAAGAAACTTTACCTACTGAGAAGCTCGTTTCACGTAACTTTGTTGATCTTAACTTATTGAATTTGTGAATAGTTGATTCTCTGTTCTGTTGATCCACAGTTACTCAGTGGCTGATTTGTTATTGTGGCACTGCTGCTATTTATGTTGTTGTTGCTGCATTTCTGCCATTGCTTTTACTGCTTATGCTGCTCTGTTGTTGTGCTGCAACTCTGCTGCTGCTGCAGTTTTATTGGTACTGCTGCAGTTTTACTGTCATTGGTTCTGATATTGCTGATGCGCTCTGCTGATGCTGTTGCACTGTTGTTGCTGCCTCTGCTGCTGCTGCAGCATTGCTGATGCGCTGCTGTTACACTGCTGCTGTTGCTATTGCTGCTGTCTGGCTGATGATGCTGCTGTTGTGGGCTGATGCTGCTGCCTGGCTGTTGCTGCTACTGGAAGCTGCTGCTGCTACTGTATGCTGTTACTGCTGCTGAACCTGCTACTGCTGCTGGAGGCTGCTACTGCTGCTATTGTATGTTGTTGCTGCTGCTGAACCTGCTGCTGCTTCCGCTGGTGCTGCAAGCTGCTTCCGCTGCTGCTCCTGCTATTCTGTTACTGCTTCGTTGATTTTTTTTTCACATTTCATTCATCATTCATTGTAAATAGAGAGAGAAGAAGAGACAAGGAGATGAGAGGCAGGCAAAGGGATTTGGGCTTTAAACATTCATTCATTCAATTAGAGAGGAGAAAGAGAGGAGACAGGAGAGGGGATTAGAGGAGACAACACAAAGAGAGGCAAGTAGGGAACTTTCATTTTTCATTTATTGCATCCCTTTACATCAATGTAAGAGAGGCTTTTAAAACTACAGTTCAGTTCTAACTGAACCCATTCCCATGCAATTCAGTTTTCTAACTGAACCACTACAAATTCAGTTTAGAAAACTGTCTTAATCTCTTCACACAACTACATAATAAGATACATCTCAAATACACACTGAAATTCATAATGAAGTACACTATAAATACACTGAAATACAATAAAAAGTGAAGCTCAGATGTCCCCATCAAATTGGTTATTCAGCTTGTTAGAATCCATTCTCCCCAAAAGGTATCTTGTTAGAGAGAGGCCACAAATCTAATATAAAGTATTGAATCTCCCTTCTCATAGCCGATATGGGACTATCTCCTAACAATCGCCTATAGTCCCAAAGAGGCTTAAACTTACAAGATCACGGCCACGCGTATCGCACATGGAGCAATCGGGGGGCTTTCTACAGGGTGGAGGGCCCACACTCAGTTGGAACTGAGAGCCCCAAAAGCATTGAATCTCCCTTCACACAGCCGATGTGGAACTATCTCCTAACACAGTTTAAGCTCATGAAACCAAGGAGTGACCCTCCAAGATTCTCCTAAATGAAGAAAAAGAGTCTAGAGGAAGGGACGAAGATGATAAACATGCTATAGGGAATTGCATTCGTCTTTGAAGGGTGTTATGAGCTGAAGAGCCAACAAAAAAGGATGTTACCATGTGAACAGTCATAAGAATCATTTATTATCAGAAACAAGAAATCGATATATAGTGATGTAATAGGTGAGATTTAGGGCATTGACTACATATTTTTTGAAGCCATCTATTCATTACGTAACTATTCCAAATTGTTAATCAAAGTTGCAACATATAAATTTGCCTGCAACTTAAATTCGAAAACCTGATTATGCATACCGCCTTCTCATTTGAAGTACTGCACACAGCAACTTTTACTCCTTTTGATAAAGCCTCATCAATCAACCTAAGGAAAATACACGATGCCCGAAGAAGATTAACAAATATGGAACATCTAGTCATTATATCACTACTATACTCTTACAAGTGATTTGATTTGACTATACATGCATCATCCTGTAAACACGAGAATGAATTCAATAAATGACTGTAAGGTTCACTTTGTTGGTTCTGCATGCAATGCAAGTGGCAGCAGCAGTTTAGTTTAGAATGTTGTCTAATATGGTAATACAGCACAACATGAATTAAAATGAAAAATTGACCTTAACTTCTAGGTAATTAATTAGAAACTACCAAATACAGATAGATGAATAGAAAAGAAGTGTCCATGTCAGGTACAAGGATATCTTAATAATTCGTGTATTTGTGTCAGATACCCACCCAACATCAAAAGGACAGTAACAGTCCATGGAAATTTACTACAATTTTTGAAGTTCATGATAGTTCAGTCTGAAAAAAGAGTGAAAAAAGTGAAAGTTCATGGTAGTATAGTGAAATTAGCCTTTGATTCATTGATTCGATGAAAACTTCATGACTGTCATGATTTGCTAGACTCCTTATTATTGATTTCATCAATGTCCCTTCTAATATACACTCAAACATGATATAAAATGTAAAATATATAGATATTCATATGCTTGAGATAATGTTTTATCTCTCTGCCTTGGTAGTTTTAGTTGACCTTAGTTTTCATTTCTTGGCTATTCTGTAAAGTGCCAGCACTCTGATCAAACTATAAATTGGGTTGTGTTTTTAGTCTCCGCACCAAAATATAAGACAGAAAATGACATCAAGATATTATATCATTAAGAGAAAGAGCTGTTTTTTATGTCACAAACACTATCTCGCAAATGGGTATGATCAATCCTATGCAGTTCAGCCCCAAAGTGTATGTGAAAAGAATCTTCCACCGGCCTCAAAAAAGAAAGACAATAGAAACTAATACAGGCAAATCTCAAACACAGCTTAGTAAAGGGAGAAGATTGAAAACTCTTACTTTGCAACGCCTGGTCGAAGTGGAAGTAGCTTTTTCTCAATAAGGGCCATAAATAGTTCTGTTTTCCTTTTGTGAAGAGAAGCTATGAAGTCTTTTCTTTCTTCTTCAGTCTTTGGTGCTTTCGCTGGCCAACCCGTCTTGTTAAAGTATGCTGTCATTCTAGTGAGACATAAGAGAATCATAAACTAGAAAATAATCAAATGATAACAAACCAAAAGAATATCTGAATTCAAGAAGTCAAGTTATTATAACTCATCTAAATTAATTAATGAAAAGTAAAAATACTATTTTGCATCATTTAGAACCAACCAAACCTCTGATGTTTGACCACAGATAACATTTTACTGATGAAGGATATAAAGGGTATCTAGTTATGATAATTGAAGAATCTGAACCATATCAATTATAAATTCAGTTAATATTCTATTCTTAAGATTTTTTGAGGTTTTCCAATTAATTTTCAACTGAAGTGGTACTTCTTGATCCAGAAGTGAACCAAGTAATATTTTGATTTCAATTAATAAATATGCTATCCAACTAAACTAGATCAAAAGCCGTGCTTTTAACTTACTAGCATAATTCCTACTTAACTATGCCAAGTGGAATCTTAAAGCCATTATAAAATGTCTGATAGTTTACCTCTCCTTTCCACCGCCAATCTTGAGCAACTCACCATACAAATCTACATCCCAGCTAACACCTAGTTCCTTCTGTAATAACAGCTCTAAATGTTAAAAAGATGAGCTTTTACATAAACCATTTTCCATAAAGAATTTTAGCCTAGATCCAAAAGAAAATTTTCCATAGGATACCAGTGTTAACTTCATAACTTGTTACTTAATAGAAGCATCAATCATGGTTAAACTACTGATCCAGTCCATATCTAGCTGTATAGCATATGAGGCATTGAACAGCAAAATGATTCACCTGAACCTACACATAGCAGGTAGTCAATGTTCAAAGTGCGGCATTCCAAAATCTCTGGCACGAACAGGAAGTTAGATTTACTGAAATATTAGACAAAATTACAGA
Source organism: Agave tequilana (assembly GCA_038442645.1). Taxonomy (NCBI): domain Eukaryota; kingdom Viridiplantae; phylum Streptophyta; class Magnoliopsida; order Asparagales; family Asparagaceae; genus Agave; species Agave tequilana. Next base: position 45,106 of record JAVJIF010020369.1, on the reverse strand, counting down.
ATTTTGACAACCAGACAGTTTTGAAAGTTAAAATGTATGTCAAGTGTTTTTAATTTTATTCCCTAAAACAAACAATAATGATATATTTATTAAGAAAGTGATTAATTTCTTCTATCCCATCAAATTCAAAGTTTTGGACCACAGTATTAGATAAACTTAACAGAAATTTTAAACTTTCAAGTTAACTTTACACCCAAATACTTCTTCTACAGGTAGACTGTTTTTGCCTAGGAATCATGGAGTTATGCACCAAACATGGATATGACATGACAGACACAGTGCGACAAATCTTTAAAATGCAAGATATGGGACAGCGCAACATGACATATATGTGGTTTGCACACCTATTTATATTAAACCTCAAATCCCATAGTGATTAGGACATATTTTATTAAAAAAGAAAGAAAATGAAACCTTTATGATAAAAATCGGTAGGTTCTTATTCAAGTCTTGAAATTGAACAAAGAATCTTAAATACCAACTCAATATCTATTAGCTTATCGATGAATCAGGATGCCCCTCTTGTTTGTAAGGTGTTTAAATTATGCTAGAATAGTATCTCAATCATGTTAGAGAGTTTTTTATGTATGCTTAAGCAACATATGATCACACAACCTTTAGATATTCTTTTTAAGCTAACACAACTATGGCACGCAATTTTTTAGTTTATATAAATGTGACATGGCCCCAGTGTGTCTCATATGTATCGGGTAAGTGTTGTGCAATTGTTCATGTTCGACATGTTATACGGACACAAAACTCTCTTTGAAGCGCTAGTGTTCAAAGCTTTTTTTTTCCCCTTCCCATTCAACCACACATTCTTATTCTTCTTTAGAAGACATTCACATTTTTTCAATCCTATCTCATTTACTTTCCATCTGTTTTGTGTGTTGCGACAGTTTAAAAGTGCCAACGTTAAAGGAGACAAGGGGGAGGGTTGGAATTGACATTTAATCTCACAACGAAAATAGAGTATTTTATGTACTTAATATGTGATTAAATCTAAGACCTGATGAATTAACTTTTTGGGTCTAAAGTGTTCTCACTTCTCAGTCTATGACTAATGCTCAGGGGTTGAAGCAAAGGCTATCATGATGTGAGGTAAAGACAAGCATAACATGGCACAGTAGTGCATGCAGATTAGCAACTCTATAAATTGGTAAGTGCTACAGTTTCTTCCATACAGGTGTTTGGCACATGGGGCTACATTTTTTTAGGGAACATTTTGGTAGATAGTAACATTTGCAAAAGTTGATCAACATAAGGAGGATTTCTCATCTAACACTGAAGTATAGTGATTGGAGCCGAGAATAGCTAATCATATGAATGAAACGACAAAATATTTGACAAGATTTATTGTTGAAACAAAACAGGAAAAATGTCCAAACTAATAAAAAGCAAAAAATGAGAAATAGTAAACGTTAGTTTTATATAAAATAAGCAAACACTTGGATATCTCTCTTTGGTCTGGATAAAGCAGCCATTCCCTGAAATTGTAAAGTAATATTATATCACTCACTTTTGACAGAACTCCCTCTTTGATAGGTTATGAACATAAATATGTGATGAGATTTAAAATATGGAGTAACATTAGGAATGGTAGTCTTTTACTCTGGTTCATCTCATGCTAGTTCTTGGTATCTGTTTGCATTGATACACTTTATGGCAGCATCTAATATTAAACCCCCACCCTCCTTTTAGAAAAACACTCCTCTATTTGTTATATCACTTTCTTATGCTCATTTCAGATAAAAAAATGGGATACAACAAAAAGGATGGAATAGGAAATATTCATGCTTAGTATGAAATCTACCAAAAAAAAATACATATTTAAAAGGACAGAAAAATAATGAAAACATTAAAAAATCAGATATCTAGTGAATCGGTATCGTATTGGGTTTTAAGGTACATGACACAATGTTAACCCTTTTAATATCAGTTGAAATAGCGGATATTGACGACTAATTTTGACGATATTGATACTAAAAACCATCGGACGTCAGTGCCAAGATTTTAAACCATGTTTACATCTATGATGTGTCGGACACTCTCCCCCAAAAAAGTTGACATATTCGACACACGCAGAAACGACATGCGCATCCATATGTGTCTGACACTTACAAATGTGTAAATCATTATGTACCTAAAAAATACACATAAGAAGTGTATTATGGTCTTTGACAAAAAGTTAACAATTTCGTAAATCATTTTACAAAAATTAAGTTCTTTCATATATTAACATTAGCCTAATATATATAATTATTAGTCAAGTATGCATATATTCAGGGAAAAAAATTGCATAAGAAAGTTGCATATTTAGCCATATCCTTGTGCCTACATTTTGGGCATTTGCCATGTCCAACCCCCATGTCTCTGCCAAAGTAAAACACTTGTGTTCATATCTTCAAATCGGTTTACATATATATACATATTCAACAAAAGTATTATCTAATAATAATGATAAACATTTTTTGTTTGTTTTAGCTTATTTAGATTGCTTGATGAATAAATAGGTTTATTAAAAGATCTATACTAAGTCATGAGTAAAACTAAAAAAATCTAAAAGATTAGTATCACATTTTACTAATATCTCTTGTCAAAAAATGTAAAGAGAAAGTCAAAACATGTTTAAAAAAGGTTAAAAATTATTTTGTCAAAAATACACATCTTTTCTCATATTTCTTCTTAAACGGAGTTTTAAATATAGAGGCTCCAAAACACCTTTTTCCTCAGAGCATTAGATGGACTTTTTCCATAAATATGTTTAGTACAATAGTGGTTTATTTTTTTAAAAAAGGGTGTGTAAATTTTAAACTGCTATGCTTTCTATTTCGATAACTAGCTAGTGGGAGTATTCGAAAAATATACCAGAATAGAATAGGTGATATTCTCTAGTCAAATTGGGGTAAGAATGTAAAATAAAAGCATTTAGGGCTCTGGGGGTTTGGGTTCAAGGGGTAGTTAATCTAAGAGAAACAGATATTGCTCAACTTTCAAATGGTGGGGGTATACGGAAAATTACACCAGAATAGAACAGGTGATATTTCTTTAGTCAAATGGGAGTAAGAATGTAAAAGGAAAGCATTTAGGGCTCTAGGGTTTTGGGTTCAAACAGTGGTTAATCTAAGAGATATGTATATTGCTTAACTTATCAAATGGTAAGAGATTATTCAAAGGGCCAAAAACCAAATGGTTGTTGCATTTTCAGACAAGTTATCAAAATAAAGTGGGTACTAAGAGGGCCGAATAAAAGAATCAACAGACAACATCATTATTACGCCGTGGTTTAATATGAGCTAAGTAATTTTTCTATGTGGAAACCACATTTGCTATTAGAGACAGAAAAGGGTTGGATTCTGGTAAATGATGTGGGAAATGCCGTGTGTCAAAGATTCCATGACATCTTTCTGCATGCCATAGAGGATAATGACTCTCTGACACCCCGTTAGAGAAGCAAATGGTACCTTAGCGCTAGAAATATCCTTAATTGAGAGGAGAAGAAAGAACAAGACAAACTAATGGAGTTTCTCCATTTTTTCTAACCTTTTGATCAGTTACTTAAGAATCTTGTTAAGTGGAACCAGGAAACTAGGGGGAATTTTATGGTAAGCTCCACATACAAGTTTCTAACTAACCACTGAAGCCCAAAAATTATGGCGAGTAAAAGCACCATCGAGAATGTGAACTTTCATCTAGCTGACTTCAAAAGAAGCCATGTAGACCATGGATATATTATCAGAAGAAAAAGCTATGGTCCATAATCATGTATGCTACATAAAAATGCTAAAGAATCAGTAGATCATCCAGTCATCCATCGCCCTTGTAGTCGGAAGGATGGATGGATTAAGGCATTCCAACATCAAATGGATGTCGGGGACAACCATATCCCTACGGTCCACACGGAAAGACATGAAGGTGCTAAAGATATTAGGAAACTTTTATTACTATTGATGAGGATCTTCAAATGTGGCTTAACATTCTTCCAGGAAAATTGAAGCCAGCAAAAGACGTGGTTATGACTCAGGCAAAGCTAAGTATAGAGGGCACAATGGTGTCTATCAGTCAACGGCTAGGGTTTTGGTGCATGGAAAGTACAGTCATTTTAATTAACCTCAGGAGAGGATTCTTCTGAAGCCCTCATGCAACCATGGTCTGTTCATGGTTGCATGAATGACCATGTTCATGCAATCAGATTGCTTGAGTTGTGCCTAACATGTAATATGGATCTAAAACCTAATGGATTTAACATATTTGTCTAGAGTGGTCTAAGCAGTGACTAATGCCTCACAGGTCAAGCTCCTATAACCCCAAAGCCCGCCACAGTCACAATAATAATGTGATGATGATGATGATGTTCCTCAATATCTTTCCAGTATTAGGAAAAATATATATATCAAGGAGACTACTGGTGATTTATTTGCTTACTAACATTTCCAGTATTAAAAATTTTCAACAAAAGTTTCAGTATGGTTCTTCTAAGACCAAAATTCCTAATTATCAAAAGTTAAATCAAGCATATCTGCTAACCAGAAATTGCTAAACTTCATAGCAATTTTGGGCAAAATTCCAAAGTTTTAACGGACCCACCCAAGATCAAACTATCAAGAATTTCCAGAGTAATTTTTATCCAGGCAACCAACAAAAGAATTTAGCAACTTGTGAAATGTAACCAGCAAAAGCAACAATTTGTGAAATGTAACCAACATTCAAGAAATGTAGCAACTACAGGAAAATAAGTAGACCCAATTCACTTAATGAAAGGGAAAGCCAGGGGGGACTCAATTTCACCTCAGCAAAGGTGTCATTGAAAGAAATCCGGTGGCCGTCCTTCTCGGTGTCGACGAGAACCCCATCGCAATCGAACAGCAAAGCTGCTGGCAGAGAAGGCGACGGCGAAGAAGAAAAAGCAGCAGCAGCAGAACAGACTACACCTCTTCGACAAACCACTTTAAACCCACAACAAGAAGAAGAAGCAGTAGAAGACAACATCTTTCTCTTTTGATCCCTTCGGTTATCAAATTGAAAGGAGACAAAGGACCCATTTCTTACAATCAGAGAAGAAGAGGTGACTATATCTTTGGGAACAATCCAAGAAAAAGATGGAGGTAAATGAGCAGTAGCTGCGGCCATTGGGATAACTATCAATGATCACCTGAGCTCAATTTTTCCTTCTTTCTTCCCCCTCTGTACAAAAATTATAGGAAATGAGAAATAAAACTGATTGTATTGTGTCGAGAAACGAAAGCTATCATTCCAAGCAGCCTAAAAGCTAAGCTTATCCTGCAAGCGCACCAACCCGCCACAAAATGCTAGCCTTCTCCGCTGCGCAGAAAACAGGCTGCACGTGAGCTGCACGTGAAGTTGCAATCCCTAAACACTGTTCCTCGGAGTTTGGGTTAAAAACTGAAAGTAGCGCGAGCCTCATGTCAGAATTTTAGAAATGTGTTTGGTTGTCAAAATATCACTTTCAAAAAATGATGGAGTCCTTACATTTTCAGGCAGCAGGCCACATTCTGTATAGCTGCAAATTTTCTCTCAATTTTGAGCGAAAATCTGCAGGATTTCTAAGCATTCGGACCCCACAAAAAAAATTCTCATGAAAAACTTCGATCGTGCAGCTTACTACGGTTTTCTCCACACACTTTTCTCCCCAAACACATGGAGCGGATATTTTCACCCAAAAATTGATGAAGGCACGTAAGGATTAAGGCACCCACAAATGTGATAAAGGCACCCTAAAAGAATCAAAAAAAAAAACCCAAAATACCTGCTTTTTTTCTTCATCCCCCCCAAGCCACAAAAAAAAAATGACCACCGATCCCCCTCCCCCCCCCCCCCCCCCCCGGCCGAAGAGATGGGCAGGAGAGGAGGGAGGGGAAGGGGGAGATCAGGAGGAGGGAGGGGAAGGGGAGCGGGGATGGGGAGGGGGAGGCTGGGGAGGGGGAGGAAGGAGGAGGAAAAAAGAGGTATTATGAACTTTTAACTAAGGATGAAATTGTGAAACAAAAATGATAACACACTTGTAATAATTTTTTGGGTGCCTTCATCATTCCTTGAGGTGGAAAAATCCGCTCCCCCAAACACGCCCTTAATTTTTTCCTTTTTCTTTCTTTTTCATTTTTTTCCTGTAGGAGGCTCGGGAAGAGGTAAACACCCTTCCCCAAGTTAGTCCAGTCAAAAGAGAGAGGGCCCACACCCTACATGACATCTCGAAAGTTTGAAGACCATCCCATTTCAACAAAAAATACAGGCAGGCTGAGAAGTGCCTGCCTTCCGAAGATCAAATCCCATTTTGTATTTTTTTTCATCCAAACCCACCGGCCGGAAAGACTAAAATGCCCACATCAAAAATAAATAAATAACAAGTAAATGTTGTAAATATTGTTGATTACAAACTCTGTTGATGTCTTTGCAATGCCCATTGAGTTCACTGTTACGAACATGCCTTAAAATGTTGTATTAGTCATTATTGAATTTGGATCCTAATCGATTACGTTAGATTTGCATGAGGGTCGGCAGGGCTAAAAGAATAAGATAATTTGATTTTTGTATTGCCAAAAAAAAAAAGAGTAAACATTCTCTTGAAATAGAAGAACTACAAGAGATGAAGAACAAACAAGCATCCAAAGATGGGCATTTTCAAGGCACTCACATAGAAAAGTTACCTTGGAAGGTCTCTTATGTAAAATCCCACCAAAAAGAAATACATTACTAATAAAAAGGCAACAAAAAAATTATTTCAAGTAATTTGTATTCTCTCCTAAATCAGATGATGTGCACAAGATGAATTACAGTAGGCTTGAAATTCATTTGACCTAAGGGGGGGGGGGGGGGGGGGGGGGGGGGGTGGGGGGGGGGGGGGGGGGGGGGCAAAAAAAAAAAATTCTGATGGAGTATAGAGTCCAAATTTATTTAACGTTACATATAATCCTCCATTTTGTTGCCAACGTCTTTACTTATCTTGCATCTCAGGGTCAAGGGAGCGGATATTTCCACCCCAAAGAATGATGAAGGCACACCAAAAATCCCCAAAAATTATTACAAGTTTGTCATTTTTTTTTACTATTTCATCCTTGCTGAAAAGTCTAAAACCCCTCCCATCCCTCCTCCTCCTTCCTCCCCTCCTTCCCCCCCCCCCGGCCACCCCTGCGCCCCCCCCCCCTCCCCCTCCCCGGCCACCCCCGCTCCCCCTCCTTCCCCACCTCCGCCCCCTCCTCCTCCACTCCTTCCCAACCTCCTTCCCCTTCTTCTCCCCCTCCGCCCCCCCCTGCCGGCCTCCACCCTCCCTCCGCTCTTCCCCCCAACGAACTCCAACCCCCCCCCACCACCACCACCACAGTTCTGTTCGGTCAGAACTGGCCAAACAGAACTTGAGGGGCTGTTCGTTAGGGGGAAGGGGGTTACGGGGAAAGGGGAAGGAGGTGGGGCGGGAGGGAGGGAGTGGAGTTCATTGGGGAAGGAGGGGGCGGAGGCCAGTAGGGGGAGGGGGAGGGGGAGGGAGTACGAGGGCAGATCACCGGCGAAGGGGGAGGGGTCGGGAGGAGGCCGATTAGGGGGGAGGAGGAGGGGATGGAGGAAGAAAGGGAAGAAGAAAGGGGTTTTAGGGGATTTTTTTGGGATGCTTTTATCAGTTTTGGGGGTACTTTCATCCATGGGGCACCTTCAACATTCTTTGGGGTGGAAATATCTGCTCCCCTGGGTCAGAGGGTGAGGTGTAAGCCTAAAAAATTGAAAAAAATAAATAAATAAATAAAAGAAAAATTTGAAGGCAGATACTCTACTACACCCAAATAAAAAGTTCACCTTCAGAGAGAAAAAGAAAATTTTCGTGCACTACTAGAAAACTAGATAGTCCCCACAACAAAGTCCATGGAGAATGCAGCTCAAATCGAGGGGAGGGAATACAAGGTGTAAGGGGGAGAGAACGAAGAGGCAGATCTCAGAGAGAGAGGGGAGAGGGGGGGGAGGGAGGGGGAGAGAGAGAGAGAGAGAGAGAGAGAGAGAGAGGGGAGAGGGGGATAAGCTTTTCCTTTTTTAGATTTTTCCCCCCTTATAATATCTCTACAGGTTTTCCACGATGAATGCTTTTAAGATTTTCAAAATCCCTTCATGTTTTCAATACTCAGGAACTTATTTTTGTTTAATCAGATTTCTTTTTTTCATCTTCCATGGAAAATCCGTGAGAGATGTCCTACATTATGCGTGGGAGATATATTTGATAGTGCATTCTCTGTTTTTTCTAAAATAATCCATGGTAACTCTTGTAAATCCATGGAGATGTACATCATTTTTCACGAATTCTCCCACGAGCGTAATCCATGGGGAATGTGCATGATCCCCACGAATTTTTGCCCATGAGAAATAATCTGTAAGAACCGCTCAGTTTTCTACTAGTGTGAAATTATTAGCATGTGATTTCTCCTAAAGAACCCCTCTAATAGATGATAATACTTCTAGAACTTTTATAATCAGTTTATAGTAGCATTTCGAAATATAAAGTTTATGGTAGTTTTAAAAAAAATCTTCAGGATAATTCCTTATATTTGTCATCTATTATTTATATTTTGAAGAGTCTCTTTACGCGGCAAAGATACAATATCTATCAAAATATTCAAAGACCCTCAAAGTACTTCAAATTTTGTAAATGTACATAGGATTTAATACGTGAACAAATAACTAAAGATTTACAATATAAAGTGCACAAAACCTACACCTTCACTTTAAAAAGAGTTAAGTGTAATTGTAGCAAATTTGATCTCTAGCTCTGCATAAAACCAACTGTAATCATCTATCTTCACATTTTGGGCGTGTTTGTTTCGCCGCAAAACGCCACAAAACGCAAGTCGTAAATTTTATTTTCCATTTTTCGTTGTTTGTTTCGCTGAAAAACAAGTTGCAAAATGTAACTCTTCTTTTCCCACTTGCAGTTGCTACAGTTAAATTTGTGGTCATGTAAATCTCACTTTTACACTCATATTTTCCCACTTGTAGTTGCTACAGTTAATTTTGTGGTCATGTACTCTCACTTGTAGTACACTTATAGTTCAAAACAGTTACTTGATAATCAATATATAATTTAATATTATTAATATTTAATATTTTAAATAGTATTCAATTTCTTATTTAATTATTTTATATTTTTAATCTTTACTTTTTTATTGTTTTAATATTGTTTTAATATTTAATATATTTTAATTTAATATTTTATTTAATACTTTATTATTTTATTAATACTTATTCCATTTTTATTACTTTATTTAGAGTTAATATTTTATTAATATAACAATATTATACTTTAATATAAAATTACTATATATTTAATTATTTATTTTTTAATATAAAAAATTACTTTATTAATATCATAATATATTTATTAGTATATTAATATTTTATTATGTTAATATTGTAATAATAATTTAGTATAATAATACTATAATGATAATTTATTATTAAATTATAATTATATTTTACTTTGTTAATTTTATATTTCTATAATATTACAATAATATTATAATAAAATTTATATTATAATAATTTTCAAGTATTTTTAATATTATAATATTATAACTATATTTTATTATTGTTGTAAGATTTTTTAATATTTATATTTTATTAGTATTCTTAAAATTTTATTAATGTTCTTTAGGTTTTCTTAAAATTTTATATTATTTATTTAGTTAATATTTTAGTAATATTTTACTATTTATACTAATATTTTATTAATATTATTGTTATAAATAAAATATTAAGACTATTATTTTTTATCTCAATTTATTAATACAATTTAATTTTTAATAGTAGATTTAATTTAATAGTATTCATAATATTTAAATCACTGCTACAGTTAATTTTGTGGTCAACTTTTCCACTTACACTTTTATATTACCAACCAAACAGCGTAAAATACAATACACTTTACCATTTACACTTTCACTTTATCTTTACCATTTACACTTTCACTTTATCAACCAAACACCATAAAACACAATATATTTTCTTTGCTACAGTTCACTTTTTCCATTCTCATTTTACGACTTACGACTTGCGACGTTTTGCAACGAAACAAACATGCCCTTTAAACAAAAAGTTGAATAGCCAAACAAGTCATTCTCTCATGTTTCTTATTTCATGGAAAGAAACAGAATTTGGGTTCTTTTGAATTGGATCCAGCCAAACAAACCACTACCTGCAGCTCGGGATTGAGAACAAGATATCTCGGGGGGGCAAAAAACCAAGAGACAAAAAGAAAAACAAGGTCCATGAAAAGGAAAAAAGAGAGAAACAAAGAATCACAACTGGCCTTTAATCATAACAAGGTCTGGTGTTAATTAATAACAAGATCAGTTAATTGAATAGCATTTGCTGGTAATTGCAGCACTCCTGAAATTTCACTTGGAGACGCGAACTGCCGCAAGAGTCAACGTCTCCGTCGCCAAGACTCCCAGACTTGCTTCGTCCTCAGCGCCCCTCGATGACAGACCAGATCACAAGTCCATCAACTTCGCCAGCGATGCCGGTACCGATCCATATTGATGAGGCCGTCTTCTTCTCTGCAAATGGTCTGTATGGACACCCCTCAATATCTCTGCTATGGGTAATCTAAGAATTAATTCATCTACCAGATTGTAAAGATTGTAAAAATAGGTCGGATCAAATCACAGAAAAAGCAAAGCAAACACACTAACTTACGTGAAAATCTGAATGGGAGAAAACCGCGAAGAGAGAGAGAGAGAGAGAGAGAGAAAATTCACTATCACCATGACGATTACAATAGTATTTTCTAGTCTGTTAGAGTTTCTGAGAGTGAACCTCTTCGAGTTTCTGAATTCGAAACTCTTCTACGTTGGAGGTGATCCTCTATTTATACAGATTGTACAAGTTTGATAACACTGCAAAGTTCAGCTATATTTGAACACTTAACTGCTTATCTAAGAGGCGGTTAGAGTTGAGCATCTAAGTTTGAACTGGTTGAGTGACAATTCATCTTTATCTGTTAGTCTGAGTCTAATTGTAGACGTGGTTGATCCATCCCCGAACTGTAACTGCCAAATTCAAATGGAGATTTAGCTTAAAGATAAGAATTTGCACAATTGATTCAATCTTCTCATCTGATCCACACGAGCTGTCGGGGTTTGAATTGATCGAGGGCTCCCACTTAGAAGTTTTGGAAGTGACCACGTGTTGCTCACCTGTTTGCTGCTAGAAGGACACGTGGCGTGATCTCGAGGATATCAGAGTTGACAACTACACACTATAACAGAACTGAGCTTCTCTGGCGGTTTAAAACTTCCGTAAAGTAGCAAAATATTTTTTTTTAAATATTTTAGATTTTTTTAGAATTTTCTAGAATCTTTCTAGATTATTTTGGAAAATCTCCGAATTCGATGTCGACCGATACCGATAATTGACTCCATGATTTTTAATTCACAACCGGAGTTGAATTTCAAGAATCTGTTTTCAAATTATTCTTAAAAAATCATATTTTCTACTTTAGCATGTTTTTGGAGATTTTTCTAAATTAATCAAAAATCTGGCTGATCCGGTGTCGACCAGTATCATCGACCGATTTCAGGATTTTTATTTTGCAAATCAGGCTGAATTTCTTGAATCTGATTTCACATTTTTCTTTCAAGTAATATTTGCTATTTTACTGAGTTTTTGGGCACTGTTCGGAACTAGTCAATTTTGACCCAATTAAAATATTAATTAAATAATATTAATTTGCTTTATTCTTTCTTTTCTTCTCCCCCATTCTCCTTTTTCTAAGCTAGCCGACCTACATGACCACCTCTTCTCTCTCTTTTTCTCTCATAAATCCTCTCACTTATTCTATCTCTCCCTATCTTTAATTTTCTTCTCTCTCACACAAAAACCTTACCCTCTCTCCTCTTCCACCATAGTTGGTCGGCCCCTCACCATCTCCTCTGGTGGCCTCGCCGGCCGACCATCGTCACTAGCTCCCCAATATCCGGTGCCACCTCTCCCTCACCCAATTTTTTCTTCTCAACTCTATCCCAACTCCACCACCTCCTCCACAATTTCCACCACCTCCTTCCCAAATTCAACCACCACTACATCTCCATCCCCTCTCCAACCGACCATCATCACCACCTCCACCTCCACTTCAACATAACCCTATTTTCATCATCTCCGCCCTTCTCTTCTTCTTCTTCTTCTTATCTTCTTCTCAATCTCTTTCTCACTCTCTTCATCGTCTCTCTCCCTATCGCTGGCGGCCAGCCAGACTGCCACCGCAGGTTGTCGCCGGCCGCCGCAGGAGCGGTCACGCCGCCGCCGGCCAGGGAGGCCAGGCCATGCCCTGGCCGCTGCTGCCCTCTCTTCTATTCTTTCTTTCTCTATTTATTCTCCTCCTTTCTCTATTGGATCCTGCCCGCAACCCAATAACCCACTAACTTAAAACCCAACAAACCCAAACACATTAACCCAATCACTTAAGTTTTGGATTTGGTTTTGGACCTAAACCCGACCTGTTAGCCTCCCTAACCCGCATCCAAAATAGAAATGTAATTTTACATAAACCCCCTGGCCATTTAGAATATTTACAATTTAGATATTGTTATTACATATTTAACCCATATTTATGGTTTTTAGTGTTTGGGCGATATCTTAACCATCCGGAGTCCGATTTAGATGATTCTCGAGCCGTTGCGATTGTAGAAAGACGAGCTATATCCCCGTAATACCTATGTAAATGTTTTTCTTTTATAATTATATTTCATCATGTTAAATACTATTGAGTTATTAATTTATTTAAACTGTGAGTATTATTTCGTAAATCATGTAAATGGTAAATCACTATAAATAAAGATGTGTTAGTGGTTACTAATATTCTAGGGTAGTCTTGATTTAAGATAGACATTAGATGAATTATTTATATACATTGAGTTATTATAAGACAAAGGATAAAAAGGAAGTCCATAATAATTATTAAATTAATAATTATTAAAATGATTGTGAAAAGATTGAAAATAAATAATTCTTTATAATTCTTTTATGATATCGATCACAGTAATAACATAAAATGATATAACAAATACTGATATATGTCGATTGCCTTATATTCATATTAATTATATCACCCTAACACGGTTACTGTTACCAGAAATCACGAGTATAACCACTAATACACTGGACATCATTATTTACATAATCATGTATCATTTTACATGAGTGTTACTGTTACTTGCATATCTTGTACCCCCGTTCACGAATATTCTATTACACTGGATACTATTATTTCATGTACTTGTAGCACCGTGATATGGATATACTATCACACTGGACACTGTCATTTCATGTACATCTATCACTGTTACACAACTATTGTTACACTGGACACTATTATTTCATGTTCATGTACCACTGATACACGGATAGGCCATTCCACTGGATACTGTTATTTTATATATTTGTATCACCGCTACACGAATACTCTGTACACAGTTATTTCATGTTCTTATAACATTGTACATAAATTCACTTGTATACATGTGTCGATTATTTTTGTATTTCTATTGCATGGATCACTATTCCTGTCATGAATATTCATGTATTTTTGTAACATGACTGTTTCATGTTACTAATATCGATATGATACTCCTGTTACCAGAAAAGAGTGTTATTGATATGCGGTATGTGAAACTAAGTGCCACGTGGATCTAATCCACGGGGGCCACCTCTATAATCCCACATCTCTTGTTTCTAATTTTGTGTTATCTTCTTTCATGATATCAACAAAGCTCATATCCTATTATCGTATTATATGCACCCTACACTGTTCTTGTTCCTGATACACCGTGTGGTTTAAATATAATAAATATAACATGGGAATGAGGGTGACTTGATGGTTAACTAGATCTTATCGAGTGGATGTTATGAATCCATATTAGTCTCACTACAGATAACATGGTAGTGTTGGATACCTTCTCGTTTTCTGTTTCCCGTTACTTGTTTTGCCTTAGCGGGTTGGCCCTAGTCTCAGCAGCCAGAGGTCTGTTTTAAGACTGTGATCCCGGATATGCACGGGGTAGACCCCACCCGATTAGAGCTCCTTGACCATTAAGTTTCCAATTAATATAATAAAAAAGAATAAATAATAGTGACATCGGGAACGCTTGTTATTTGGTCACTCTCTCGTTCGAATAATGGTAACCATATGCCATGTTCGGCTGGAGTACATGCTCCGGTATGAACTGCCAGTGGTATGAGATACTGAAGAGATTGATAAAAATGTCAGGCGGTACTGATTGTTATTATTGTATAAATCACATGACATGTTCGATACATATATATTATTGTCCATTCATACTTGTTACACTTTTTGCTATCTTATCTACTATCATGTCACATGTATACTTTGTACTTCTTGTATTTTTCATAGACACGTTATTCATGTACATATATACTCTGCATTCATTATTTCATGTTCCATGTGTTTTTTTCATTTTACTATGGTCTGTATACTTCATGTATACATGTTCATATTATTCATATTATTTATGATACTATCATGCAATTTTTACTAGAGTTTAAAGTTAAACGGAAAATAATAAAAGATTATATATGTTACTTACACAAGTTGATTATATTGATATATCACTAAATGTTGTATTATATTCCACATACTAATAATAACATATAAATGGTATAACTCCTATTGATTATAATAAACTAATAGTATAAAGGAGATGATATATAAGACTCTTTTCGATAATATTAATTGCTATTCCTATTATATAATTGCATAAGATCGTAGTAGTATCACCATTGTAAAATGCATGCTAAGTATTACTACTGTTATAGTGTGAATATAACATTTGTATTAGTTATACTGATCGTTAGCATAATTATATTGTATCACTGCTAGTTAAGCATATATTATATATTATTGTGGTTGTACTACTTTTATAATATATTATTACTCATTTTTTTCATTTTACTACTCACTAGGTCGCTTTCTAACGACCCTGAGTTTGCATGTTCAGGTTGAAGGTTCGAGATATTGTAGTACATGATTCTTCACAGGATATTAGTAGAAGGTTCACTGCCTCTATTATTCATAGGTATCTTTATTATTTAGTTTTTATTTATTATTTATCCCTATTTTCATATCTATCATGATCACTGACCCCTTTTGCAGGTATTTTTTGTACTCTTTAATGCTAAAATTAATGTGCATATTGTATTTATTTTTCTGTACTGAGGCTTAGCATGTATAGTGAGGGTATTTTTCCTGCGTATATGCGTCGCCGACTCTCGTTGCGTCCCATCTATTGTATATTTTGAAAAGCGGGGTGTGACACTGAGTATCGCCTTGATCGTCGATGGAGGTCACTGAGGCATTGGAGAAGGGAGGAGATGTGAGGTCGGTGGCATCGGAGAAGGGAGGAAAGGGCCACGAAAAAGCCCAAGATCTGATTGTGAGCTGAAATTTTGAGGAATTGTGGAGATTTTTTTTCTGGGTGAAAGTAATGTATTAATTTGTTTGATCGGTTCTCTCTCTTGGAACGGACAGCTAGGGTGTAATTTTTAGAATCAGTTCTCTTGGATCCGCTCTTGGATCCGCGACGTGGCAAGGGATCAAAAATACAAATTCAAATTTTATAGCGGTTCTTTTAAGAACTACCGTAAAGGTTTCTTTTTAGGGCAGTTCAATTAATAGCCGCCCTAAAAAGTAAGAAGGCAACATTGTCTAATTTTCTCCAAATTCAAATTTTATGGCAGTTTTTTTTAAGAATCGTCGTAAAAGGTATTTTTTAAGGGCCGTTCATTTAATAACCACCTTAAACAAGTAAGAAGGCTAAATTATCTAGTTTTCTCCAAATTTAAATTTTATGGTGGTTCTTTTAAGAATCGCCGTAAAAGGTACGTACCGCCCTAAAAAGTAGGAAGGTTAAATCGTCTAGTTTTTCTTCAAATTTTAAAAATGCCACCACTTTTTATTACAGCGTGATTTCGGTCCAAACCGCCGTGAAATGTGCGTCGTCTATTCTCAAATCTGTACTAGTGACAATCTCAAATATAATCCCAAATAGGCAGCCCGACATAAAGAATGGACGCCCGTTCTAGACATGTTCGAGTATTTCCTTCATATAAATCGTGCTCCTTTGCAGAGACAAATTAGAGCTTAGAAATCTTTTTGAGAGACTTTTAGGTCATTCTTCATACTATACTCGTTTCAAATTGATCATCTTCGCCAAGTCGCCTTTCTTTCATTTTTCTTGGAATTTTGGTAATTTTTTCAAACTGGTTCTAACACATTCAATATTTCAGTCATTTTAGTAATTCTGTATAAACTTTATTGGACCAAATCCTATACCATCTGAAAGTGCAATTTATAATATTTCCAATACAACTTGAATTGTTCAATTCCGATACCATATGCAAAAGTTATGAAGAAACAATCCAATGATATTTTCTCTAATTCTATAGAAAATTGGACGATAGTGCGGTACCATCCGACTTGGACAGTAGTTGGTTAATGTTCAGGTCTTCTGACAGTTGCTTTTTAACTTTTAAATAGACGTTTTTAATTTTTGGGTCCATTTATAGACCCGGACGGTATTATACTACTACTCGGGCCCGAAACAATAGTTTTTCAATATTCTGCACTCATGTTCTCACCTTTCAGCCTCATCTTTGTTCCCTCTCCTCTCAAGGAGAGAAATTTGCCTTGGCTAATACACATCAAAGCAATAATAAGTGAAAACAATTTTGACGTTCTCTAAACAAAAAGCTCTCTCTCTCGCTCTCTCTCTCCCCAAATTTCTTTGACTGGTGCTTTTTCGTAGTCGTGTCCACGTCAAACGTGGTACTATGCCAAGCATGCTTGAGAGTTCAAATGTTCTTTGCCTCCACGACTCGCTCAACAAGCATTCTCTTGCTTTTGCTCTTTTTATTCTATATTCATTTTTATACTTAAATCATATAGTAACTTCTTCCACATATATATATCTCTTTATATTTACCTAGTTCTAAAGGGTTTTAATTTGAGAAAGTGGGACTAGTACTAGTAAGGCACTACGATACCCCTTCCTCCCATTGCTATAGCCAAGCGGGTAAGCTTTATGTATCTAGAATTGTTATGTTATTTACATCTCTTGAATAGATATTATCTACAACCTAGTCTTTGTTGCTTATATTTTTCAGGCTAAGGAACCTTACAACGGGTAGGCTCGACTGATAGGAGAGGAGAACCTTTAATCCTTCAAGAAAGCATACATGTGATCAACAACACTAGGGAAACTTGCAAGTCTAAATAAAAGACACAGGTGGCGATTGTGATCTTACCCTCCAATCAAAAGCTTCGCCAAAGCAGCAAGCAAGCATTCCCCGGATGTGTATGGACTCAATATTGCCAAGTTGCATGATCGAGCTTGGATCTTGCTCCACCACAGTTGTCAAGTTCATCGCATTCTTCGAGGCCTATTTTTTCGACCTCTCTCGCGATCTCACTTTCGTCGGCGATCTCCGCATCTTCCCTATAAAGCACTAGCAATGCTCTAGTTGCTTCTCCTTCATGAACTCCTTCACTACTCTGACGAACCCCAACAGTGCTCTATACTGCAACTTAATGTTGATCTCTTTGTTTAAAGGAAAGTCAATAACCTTAACCGCGACGGTTGCAACCGTGACCTCTAGTCGCATTTGATCGCTAACATCTTTTTCCGAACGTGTTATCTCGACCCTAACCAGAACATATGTTGTTTTTTTATTTGTAAAACTATAAATAAAGGTTATAGGAGTGGATATTAGCACACAAAAAATTGATTAACACACCCACCAGATTATGGCACCCACAAATTGATAAAGACACCCCCAATTTTTCAAAAATTTTCAAAATAACCCCTTCTAACTCCTTCCCTATCATTTTGCTTCGCCGCCTCCCATCGTCGTCGGCCCCCCTCTCCCCCCGCCGCCATCTTCTCCCCTCTTCTTCTTCCCGAGCTTAACCTAAGTCATCATCCCCTAGCTCATCCCCCTCTTCTTCTTCTTTCCCGAGCTTCCCCTATTATGCCCCTGAGGTCCCTCTTCTTCTCCCCCTCTCCTCCTCCTCGCCTCGCCTCCCCACCCCTGATCTCAGCTCGGCCAACTCTAGCCGAACAAAGATCGATCTGCTCGGCCTAAGTTGGCTGAAAGAGATCGGGGGAGGGGGGGAGGACCGAGGGCGAAGAGGGGGTGAGGGTGGAGGGCGGGGAAGGAGGGGGAGGATGGTGGATCGTCGGTGGGTCGCCGCGAAAGGAGGAGGCTCAATAAAATATGCTAAACAGGGGAGAGAAGAAAATAAGGGCATTTTGGACCTTTTTTGGAGGGTAAAAGTGTCCAAAAACTAATGGCACTCTTGTGATAATCTGATGAGTATGTTAATCTATTTGATAGGTGCCAATATCCTCTCCTAAAGGTTATCCTTCACCACTTTTCTTAACAAAAGGGAAGGAAAAAAAAACAAATTCAGAAATCACCATCAATGTTATACAAGCACAACCTCATCCACAATAAAATCGAAGGCAAACTGTGCCATGTTAATTTCTACATGGCTATTCCTTAGGAGTTTCATACTTTGATGCATAGCTTTCTCACTCCCTGCCCCCACACAGCGTCCCAGTGCACCCAATGGTTCCTTAATGTCGGGATTTTGATTGTCCTCGCCGCTCTGCTGGAAAGCACGAAACACTCTTAAATATGTCCTCGTCGCTAAGTCGTATTTTGAAATGTTGGAGCTAGGGTGGCCAATGGGGCGGGTCGACCCACGTCGACCCGCCCCGCCCCGCACTGTGCGACTCGTTGGCGTCGCACAGTGCGGGTCACGGGTCAACCCGCACCCCCCCCCCATTTAGGGGCGGGTCAGAACTGGTTGACCCGTCCCGTTTACACGGGATGAATCCGATTCGTCCCGTGACGAATCACGGGACGAATCGGGTCGGGGAAAATTTCCCCGACCCCCCCCCCCCCCCTTTTTTTTTTTTTTAGTCCAATATTTTATATTACCTTAGAGAGAAAAATTACTTTACGGCCCCTGGATTCGAATTTAATTTTTTTCACCCCCAACGGCTCAAAAATGAGCTGTTGGCCCAAAAAAAAAAACCCTAACCTCTAATCCTCTATAATACCCCTCCACCCTCATTTATTTTCATCTCACTTTACCTCAACCCTCTCTCTTCTATTATAAATCACTCTTATTCTCTTACAATTACAAATCTCTACCAACTTTCAGTCTAGTCTAATGGAGCCCAACTGGAGTACTGGCGGTACCTCATCCGAAGCCGGGGGTAGCTCTTCATCAACACACAATCCTTCAGCTGCCGCATCTTACACCGATGTTGGCGGTAGCTCATCGTCAACATATGCCGCTTACCCACCATACAACTATGCTCCACCAACATCCGCATTTGCTCCCTATCACAGTTCGTTAAGCATGCAATTGACTACAGTGGTTTTGCACCATATACACATGCTGCATATGCCAGTGATAGTGGTACAGGTCGGCATTCTATTTCCCTCCCTCCTCAATATTCCTCATATTCTCAACTTTTAATGTCAACATCACCAATGCACGCACAATCTCTGGCTCCTTTTTTTACTGAAACACAAGAACAACACGATACATAACCAACACAGCAGCATGATACTATAGTTTCAGAAACTCAACAACCAACTAGCACAAGCACAACCACTAAGTAAGAGCCAAAACTTCTCTAGTGTGGAACATTTCGTAGAAAAAGTGTTGAAGGTAGAAGAAAGGCAGAATGTAAGTACTGTCATCAACTATTTGATCATAAAGAAGGATACGGTACAAGTGTTCTTAATAAACACTATGAAAAAAAGCATGCTAAAAGTCATGATTTACCACCACAACAAGCACAAATATTAGCTGATTCAGGCACACTCTCCACTTGGAGATATAAGCCTGAAGTAAATAAACATAAGTTAGCTGAATTTATTGTCGAGCAGAACTTCCATTTTCTTTTACTGAATCAGATGCATTAGTTGATTATCTTAAATCTGTTTTTGCTCCTGATTATAAGAGAATTAGCAGACAAACTATAACTAGAGAAATTGAAGATTTATTTGTAAATAGAAAAAATATTTTGAAGGCTCTTTTTACTAGTGATGCTAGAAAAATTTCATTAACTTCCGATATATGGGAAGCTCTTAATCTTATTCATTATTTATGTGTTTCTGCTCACTTTATTGATGATAACTGAATTTTACAAAACGTATATTATCATTTTTAAATTTTCTGAGAAACATTCTGCTACAAATGTAGCAAATTTAATTTTTTTACTTGTAGAAATTATGGTATAGAAAATAAAATATTTTCTATTTCTTTTGATAATGCAAATGAAAATACTGCTTCAATAAGACAATTGAAAACGGTATTAGATTCGATTTTAAACGCTAAACTTTTTCATGTTAGATGTGTTTACCATATATTGAATTTATGTGTACAAGATGATCTAAAAATCTTAGACAAATATATTTATAAGTTAAAGAAATTATTTTACATATAAAACACAGTGGACCTAGGAGACAATCTTTTAAAAGTTATTGCCGACAATGTGGACTAAAGGAAAAACTACTCCAAGCAGATGTGAAAACTCGTTAGAATTCAAGCTACTATATGATAAAGATTGCCTTCCTTTTAAACAAGCAATTCAATTTTTATAATAAATGAATGTTCATCTCTTTATATTAGCGATGAAGAGTGGAAATTATATGAAAATTTTTTGTACTTTTCTAGAAAAATTTGACACTGTCACAAAAGCACTTTTTGGTACATATTATCTCATATGTAACTTAGTTTTTTATAATCTTAATGAAATTGCTCAAGTATTTGCTGCATACAGAGATGATGACAGTCTTGAAGAGGCTATACGTGATATGGAAGAAAATTTTCGAAATATTTTGAAAATATGCCTTTTTTATTTTACTTAGCTGCAATTATGGATCCTAGAATTAAATAGATAATTTAAAACTTTTATTATCCAATTTTATTTTATGTTTAAATTATGAACAAGATATAGATAAATTACTTTTAGAAATTAGATCTCTTTTAGAAGAAATGTACTCATTCTACAGAGATGAGTTATTCCCCCTTCTTCTTCTGAATTTAGGGCACCTACACCATCACAAACTTCTTCTAGTAGTCTAGGTAAAAGATTATCTAATTTAAAAGTTTACTTTCCTCTAATACTAGAAAGAAACACTCTTCAGGAGCAGGTTCATTTGATGAACTTAATTTATATTTGAACACAATGCCTACTGAAATAAATGAAATGATGATGAACATGAGAAACATTTGATGTTTTGCCATGGTGGAAAGAACAGAGAAAACAATTTCCTGTTCTTTCTACCATGGCCCGAGATATACTGACACCTCCGGCCTCTACAGTAGCGTCCGAGAGCGCATTTTCTGCAGGTGATAGTGTCTTGACACCCTGGAGGAGCAGCTGACGCCGAAACACTTGGAGATGGCTGTTTGCTTAAAGGACTGGTTCGATGCAGAAAGACGCACACAAGGAAAAACTATTCTAGATGAAGAATTTGAACATGACGATGATGACGAGTAGAGAACCACCAGAGTTTTTTATGTACATTGTATGAGATGAGCACCAGAGTTTTGTTATGTATATTATACGAGATGAGTTTTATGTACATTATATATGTGATGCGCAGATTGGTATATGATTTTTTCATATTAATAAAATAATTTGCCTTACAAAAAAACTTGTAATTAGTGAATATCAATTCTTTTTTATATAATTTTAGACATTTTTAAAAAAAATTTCCTCTTTTTTACTATTTTTTTCTAATTTCTTTATAACTTTAAATTTAAAAATTTAAGAAATTTCGAATTTAAAAAAAATTAAAAATTGCCGAGACGGGTCCAACCCGTCTCGGCGAATCCGGTAACGAATCAGGTCAGGAGACCCGATTCGTTACCCGAGTTTTCAACCCGTCCCGTCGAACCCGTGACGAGACGGGTCTAACCCGTCTCATCACGGATTCCTTGGCCTGACGGGACGAATCAACCCGATTCGTCCCGTTGACCACCCCTAGTTGGAGCTGTTTGGATTCAAGGAAGTAGGCGGCAGTGAAGTGAGAAAGTATCATTTTCTACTTCTGTTGTCCATCCAAACACTGAAAAAGAAAAATAAAAAAAATCTTTTTCCTTTTCTTTTTTCTTTTACATAACCATTTTCTCATTTTCAGAGTGCTAGAGTTAATTTGTGGTCATGTATATCTCATTTATAATAAGTTGTAACTCAAAGCAGTTAATTTTGTGATATGTAAATTTTATTTACATTCTAATTACAGTCTAATTTTTTTCATAACGAATTTTTATTTTAATATTATTTTACGGTCAAATTTGTGGTCAACCTTTCCACTTATTCTTCCACATTACTAACCAAACACCGAAAAACACAATATACTTTTCACTTCCACTTTCCAACAACCAACCAAACACTGAAAAAAGATACACACAAATTCTCATTTTTCAAAAGAAAAACAATCTACTTCACACTTTCTCACTTCCGCCCACTTTCTTGAATCCAAACAGCCCCGTTAAGAGCTTAAAATATGAATTAGTTTCCACACATTGCAGTTCAATTATGTTTCTATGGTATTGATTGTTTTCTTTCCATCACTACTATGAATCAAGGAGAGGTCAAGAAAACGAAGTCGAGAAGAAGGCTAAAAAGGCCTCAATGTTGACCAAGACAAAGAGCCTGTTTGTTTCGCCGCAAAACGTCACAAGTCGCAAGTCGTAAAATGAAAATGGAAAAAGTGAACTATAGCAGAGAAAATATATTGTATTTTACAGTGTTTGGTTGGTAAAGTGAAAGTGTAAATGGAAAAGTATATTGTGTTTTACGGTGTTTGATTGGTAAAGTGAAAGTGTGAATGAGAAAGTATATTGTGTTTTACGGTATTTGGTTGGTAACTTAAAAGTGTAAGTGGAAAAATTAGCCACAAAATTAACTGTAGCAGTGATTTAAATATTATAAATACTATTAAATTAAATATACTATTGAAAATTAAATTGTATTAATAAATTTGAGATAAAATATTAATAATTTAATATTTTAATTATAATATTAATAAAATATTACTAAAATTAGTAAAATATTACTAAAATATTAACTAAATAAATTTATAAAATTTTAAGAAAATCTAAAGAACATTAATAAAATTTTAAGGATACTAATAAAACATAAATATTAAAAAATCTTAAGAAAAATAATAAAATATAGTTATTATATTATAATATTATAAAATACTTAAGTTTATTATAATATTAATTTTATTATAATAATATTGTAATATTATAAAAATATAAAATTAACAAAGTAAAATATAATTATTAATTTAATAATAAAATATTATTATGATATTATTATAATGAATTATTACAATATTAACATAATAAAATATTAATATAATTTTAAAGTATATTATAATATTAATAAAGTAATTATTTATATAAGAAATAAATAAATTAAATATATAATAATTTTATATTAAAGCATATCATTGTTATATTAATAAAATATTAAATCTAAATAAAATATTAAGAAAATTGGTGTAAATATTAATAAAATAATAAAGTATTAAATAATAATATTAAATTAAAATATTAAATTAAAATAATTAAATATTAAATATTAAAACAATATTAAAAATAATAAAAAACTAAAAAATACAAATATAAAATAATTAGGTAAGAAATTAAACACTATTAAAAATATTAAATATATTAAATATTTAATAATATTAAATTATATATTGATTATCAAGTAACTGCTTTGGGACTGCAAGTGTATTACAAGTGAAATTTACATGGCCACAAAATTAACTGTAGCAGTTGCAAGTGGGAAAATTTGAGTGTAAAAGTGAGATTGATATGACCACAAATTTAACTGTAGCAACTGCAAGTGGGAAATGAGAGTTGTATTTTGCAAGATGTTTTGCAACGAAACAAACAGCGAAAAATGGAAAAGAGGTTTTACGACTTGCGATTTTGCAGCCTTTTGCGGGGAAACAAACAGGCCCAAAGACTCAATCCAAGAGCATGCCGAAAGGGGTAGCAGCAAAAAGCCCTAAGCTCGGCGATGGTGAAGGGAAGCGATGGGCTTCCTCTCTACTTTTAATATTTCAACTTGTTATGCTCTTCAGATATCTTGTCTTAAAGTTTTGACTTATGTACTGATGTGATTTCTAACTGCTAAGTTGAATGTGACTTTTCCTTCTTCTAAGATATCTTGTGTTAAAGTTTTGATTTATGTGCTGATGTGATTTATATTTAGAGCCTGTTTGGTTAACGGTGAAAGTGAGGAAGTGAGGAATTGAGGAAGTGGTAATAATTCCCTTTGGAACTTGAGAATTGGTTAGTAAGTTTTCCGGTGTTTGGATGCTGTTGAGAAGTGTGGTTTGAAAAATGTTTTGTCTTTTCCGGTGTTTGGATGGTAATGTGAAAGTCGAAGTGGAAAAGTTGACTACAAAGTTGACCATAAAATAATATTAAAATAAAAATTAATTAAGAAAAATAAAAAATGGACTGTAATTAGAATGCAAGTGAGATTTACATGATCAAAAAATTAACTGTTTTGTGCTACAACTTATTACAAATGAGATTTACATGACCACAAAATTAACTGTAGCACTCTGGAAGTGAGGAAATGTTTGTGTAAAGAGAAAAGAGAAAAGGAAAAGGGTTTTTCTTATATCCTTTTCCGGTATTTGGATAGATAGAGAAATGAGCGATTATACTTTCCTATTTCCTTACTTCCGTCAACTTCTTTGCAACCAAACAGCCCCTTAATGAAAACTGTAAGAACTTCATAACCAATTAACCATCTTAATTCATCTTTCCTTGTGCAAAAAAGAGGTGGTCATAATTGCCATAAATACTTGCAATAAGATTTTGTTTGAAGTTAAGGGAGGTCATTCTGTAGAACTCAAATTTATCTGGCTTCAAGCCTAATGATTGGACACCCCTCCTTTTCCTCCTTTCCAGACCCCTTGAGTTTGCATTTCTTTGAGCTTCCAATTTTTGTTCCGGGTTGATAATTTCGGATCAAGAATAAAGCTTAAAATCGAGATTTATTCTTGGCTCGAGTTTGCCTGCCCAGAACCGAGTTTTTGAAAGTTCAAAAAAAAGAATACTTGGCTCGGGTTGTCTATCTCGGACTAAAAAATAACAGCCGTCCACGATCAAAGCCCGTCATGTTGGCGGGGCGAAGCGTCTCAGTGCTCATGTGATCCAGAGAAGACTTGTCGGAGTTTGACTTTTCAAAATAAATTTGAGAAAGATCTGATTTTGAAATTAAGTTTGAAAAAAAAAATTTATTCAAACAATTGACCTTCCCTAAAATCTCAGTTCTCGAGCCCAGGGCCAAAATCCAAGGAAAATAAGAGCCTCTTTCTTCTTGCTTCCTCGCTCTCTATTTCCTCCTCTCCCCTTCCCTGTCGAAGACAGATGAAACGATTCTTCCAACCAATAGAGAAGGATGGCTCCTCTAAGAAGCCCACTCTCTCTTCTCCCGCTTCGGATCACAGCACCAAAGGCAAAGACGAACCTGAGACAGCTTCAGGAGAGCAAGGGGAGAGGAGAGAACCCCTCAAGTTTCTCACATGGAACGCCAATAGCTTGCTCCTCCGCGTCAAGAACAACTGGCCCGAGTTCACCAAGTTCGTCCAGACCCTTGATCCCGACGCCATTTGCATCCAGGTCCTCCTCCCTCACTTTGTTTCCCTCAAGTGGGTCTCCCTTGTTTTCTGCATATGTTGTGATTGTAGCTGATGGGTCAGTTTAATTTCCTCTGATTATTGTTTTCTGGATTTATATTGATGCAATGTGGTTTAGATAGGATGCAATTTGTCGAGGAAAAGCAATTTGGCTATTTTAGCATTCCTACTCACTGTTTAAGAATTGGGGACTTGAAGTTGTTTTATGCGGTGGAATTATCTATCACCCATTGAAACTTGGGAGATAAAACATGGTTCCTATTGATGTTGCATTGACTAATGCACAAATTCAAAAATGTACAAGAATTTGCTGAATATGCCATGTAACTGTATGAAGAAATGCCAAAGAAAAGATTTGACTTATAGGCCAAAATATTGATGTGGGAAAACACTTGTAAACTTGTTCAGACCAGACCATCTCAACTGATCCTCTATCATTTTATCCTCAATTCAATCTACCTTATGGATGTACTTGTTTTTTCTTCTAAATTCTATCTTTTAGCATATTGAGACTAATCCATCTCAACATTCTTCTCTTTTAAAATCGGTGACAAAATAACTATTTTATTATCACATGCTTATGTAACTGTGCACAACATCAGTAAACTATGATATTTGGACCATGCCAAATAATATAAGAAAATATTTCACTCAATTCCAGGTAGGACCAAGAAGCAAAATAAACAAAGGTGCAGTATATTGTTGGCCTGTGGGTTCATGATACTTTAGCAGGTCCTTTTTCCATTGTAAAGTTATATACCACTATATGGAACAAAACCATTTTAGTTTTGTGCATGAATAACTTTAGCAACATGCTAAGATCAGACAGTTCAGTAACTGGCTTTTAGATTTCTAGTGCAAGAGAGGTAGTTTTTTTTTTGCCCCCCCCCCCCCCCCCCCCCCCCCCCCCCCCCCCCCCACCCCCCCCCCCCATTTTGGTTTGATAATTAGTTAAATTGGAGAAGTAGGCTGCATAGTTTTCATCAATTTAATGCTAGTAAATAAACACTGGCTTATTACTTTTGCTTTTGAGAAGATCATTCTAGTATTTCTATTGTTGGAGAATGATGACAACAAGCAATTGAATTGGTGATTTTTTTTGACAGGAAGTACGAATGCCTGCTGCTGGTTCCAAAGGTGCACCTAAAAATCCTAGTGAATTAAAGATGATACAAGTTCTTCCCGTGACGAAAAACAGGTAAGAGGACGTGCTAACCATATTAATTCTATCTGATTCTGAATTTATGAAAGATTAAGCATGCATGGAGTAAGAGAACTTTATTATTTGTAACATATTAACAGTACATTAGAAAATAGTCAAAAATACATACTTTGATTAATACTTATAACTACTGATGGTTATGGATTTCAGTCATCCTAAAACCATGTTTCAGCACAAAATCTTGTGGAGTGGTTTCTGTTAGACAATCATGTACTGGCAGCTGCTATTAGAAGATCCTTTTTTGACTATAAAAAGATGTCAAACCAAACTAGGTAAAGAATTGTGAATCATGTACCTTGTCTGATCAAATTATATTTGGAATGCACCTCTATTAATCTAATTGATTATGACTGACGAGACAAGCTGCTAAGAAATCTACAACTTGGGAAACATTTTTGAGTTAATTTCTACTCAAGAGACTTCACCATCCTAGTCAATACATAGCGTTGGATTATATTTTCATTGCAAGAATGAACACTCTTGGGTGTTCTATGATCTTTCTTCCTTTGTAAGACCCATATGCCACTGGTTTAAATTTTGGATAAGAGATCATGGAAATGTTGATTGGGACTAGCTGTTGACTTGCATTATTTGTTATGTGAACTTATGCTCAGGCTTGTTTGCTGTTATTACCTTATTACTAAGGAGTTTGTTTTGGTTGTTATTCCTTTTATTGAAAACCAGAATAATGTATTAACAAGTAAATAGACCGGGAAACACCTACTTGTGACTTAGAAAGTTTCCTGTGGACTCCAAGAGTTATTGGTTCCTAGCACACAGGACTGGATAATTTAAAGATCACATAGCATCTGTTGCATTTGCTTTTTCTTGTTGTCTTTCAGCGGCTGGTGAGTTCATATTATGGTTTTCTTGTGCAGCTCAAGGTTTCAAAATGGGGAAATGTGGACAGTGGAATGAAGCTGTAGGGTGCTAATAAGCACTAAGCAGGATGGGTACATGTACACACATTTTAAAAGTTCTAAACGTTGTTAGAAATCAGAATGAAGCATTGCCTTGTTCCCGAAATCATCTTCCCACCATTGAATGAGAGGAGAAAGAGGATGGGATCTTAGAGGAACTCAGGGGGATGAGGAGACAATTGAATGGAGATTAGGGATTAGAACTAGGGGATTTAGTTTTATTATGTCGAGGTGGGCTTGCAGGGAAGGTGGCGCATGTGTCAAACTCGCTTTAGAGGGTTCCTTGTGCTATATTGTCTGCTTCCAACTACTGGTCCTCTTTCTTATAAATGCCTAGTCCCAAAGTGGACCAGGGAATGGCCCGCTCTGCTTTTAGCAGTTTCCAAAGTACTGCTTTTATTGTTTGGAAAATTAGTGAAGCACTGCATTACGAGTCATAGAGAGTACTTATTAGACTTTCACCTTTCAAAACAATATCACTTTTGAAGCATGCTACTGTAGATGAAATTACAAATTACCACAACAAATACTCTTTTTCTAATGTTAGAACTTGAATGTCTTTGGGTTCTGTCTTGGCTCCTGTAATAATTCATCAATCGACAACTCAACTTGTGAGCTGACATCAACTCTTTTAGGTTGAGCCTGATTGCTCAGCTGTTCTTTTCCAATGCTGCATAGTCTAGAACCTGGCCCATCCAATTAATCTTGTTTGAAGACCAAAGAGCTTGTTATATGGGGCAATTGGATTTTTCACAATCCATATGGTAACTCACCGGTAAAACATAATTTATTTCTTCCTTCTTCTGGCTATTAATGAACTATAAAAGAAAGTTCATAATAAACTTAGAAGAGAGAGCACTCGACTAAATATTTGGAACTCCATGGTCTTGCATCAACCACAACCTACAAGCAACCATTTTCTCATCCTACCTCCTGTTTTCCCTTTTTCCTTGAGAAATTTGGAATGCTACACGTCTTCAATATATGCGCGCGCGCGCGCGAGTGGTTTTAATACTTCCACGACATAACTAAGCTATTTATGCCTAGCTACAAAAGTGAATAATATGCAAAGAAATTGAACGGTCCACTCCGTGCAGCTAATCTATATGTTTTAAAAGATTTATAAACAAAAAGATATTTATTTTGAAGGCTAGTTACTTATGCATCAAGTAGTTTAAAATGAACGATTTTCAATTGACAGAGAAAAACCGTTCATTTTGCTACCACTTTAACCCGTTCATTTTGCTACCACTTTAACCATAGGTAAATAATCTTTAAAATGAATGATTTGTTGTGTATAAAGTTTTAAAGTATTTAGATCAAGATTAATAAAATGGATTGTCTAATTTTATTGCATAACATGTATTTTGGTAGTTGGCACAAGCCACACAACTAAATTAGTTACGTTTTAAGAGTATTAAAGCCTCACTTTACACACACAGATATGGCACAGCTTGATCCCAACCTTAGGGAATATGCCCAGTGACAGTCGTAACTCTCCAACAGCAAGAGTGCGACACCTGAATAATTTCTGCTTAAAATGCCTACACATATAACATATACCTTACATAACCCAAAAGCCTTAAATATTTATATAAGGATACATCCATAAGTCAATAATTAACTCTGGACTCTTATTGCATCAATCCCAACTGACATACATTAAGTCTCAAAAGTCACAAGATAACATTCATAATTACACCCATTCTAGAAGGTTATCTAGCACGAATTATCTTTAGTGGACTTCTCACAAGCTCCGCAACTCACAAAATCCAGAAGGTGAACTAGTTAGAATCTGGACTACATGAATCTGAAAATGTTGAGCGAGCTTATCGCTCAACAAGGGAATGAACCATGTTATAAAGTTCAAGTTTAAATGCCATGCATTGATACATATAATACTAGCATGATAAAAATGAAGAATTCTTATTATCAAATAATGCACATATGACGTGAGACATCATTTTCAAACAATTATAACTTTGTGAAATTAGGTAGACCATGTGATGTAGGACGAGTAAGTGAATTTGATAAGTTCAACAAATCGTGAGATTTGTTTGTTCCAAGATCAAGTGAACGAAAAGAACATTCCATCACATCTTGGAACACGTAAAACAGAGCCTGTTTGTGAAAGTTACACTGTTTTCAAGTGAAAGGGGGCAGTTTTGCAAATTTTGTTGGGGTCCAAGCTAGTTCCGTAAAACATTCAATTATGTTGATTAGCAACTAATTTTATATTTTTTTATTAGTCTCCCTTTTCTATTAGGATTTAAGGTTTCTAATTATTCTTATTTTTTAGTTTCTTATTTTATTTTCTTTTAGAGTTTGAGTCAAAGTAAGAGTCTTATTTGAAATAGATTCTAGATAGGAGTGTTTTAGAAGAGTTCGAGATGTGTTAGAATTTTATGTATGAAAAGTCTATATATAGGTCCTTTGAAACTTTTTGTAGGAGTTTTGAAATTTGATAAAATTTGAGAAATTTTCTTTCTTTCTCTGTTGGACTCCAAAGTGTTCTTCTAACTAGCGTTTTGCCTAGAGTTTGCCGGCGCTAGAACGAAATCTAACCTGCACTTTTACTTCCGATATGTGTCAAGTGGTATCAGAGTGAAGCCAAAACTATGTTGACTAGTGTAGAGTGTGACGGTATTGGCGATTTAGCTCTAAAAGCTCTTTCAATTAGATTTTATGCTTGCGAGCGAAGGGTTGAGGAGCAATTCCAATCTCTTTATTAGGTGATCGAAAATATAAGTTTGAACAACAATAAAGATCGTGATGGTGTAGGAATAATTGTGCTGATGGTCTTCGCCTAGGCCGACCTACACATCATTAAGATGATTTAATACATTAGTGTTTTTACACACGGTGTTCTTTTAACAAGAAGGTGTGCAACTTATCATCGACAATGTGAGCTACGAGAACATTGTTTCGAGAGCACTCTTGAACAATCTAAAATTGTCTAGTGAGTCATATCCAAATCCCTACAACAATTGCTGGATTAACAAGGGATTATCTATTAAGGTAACTGAAATATGTCATGTTTCTATTTCAACTAAAAAATGTTATCAAGATTTTGTTACTTGTGATGTCATGGACATAGATGTATGTCATATTTTGTTGGGGAGGTCATCGCAACATGAAGTAGATGCAAAGCACAAAGGTAGATAGAGTATTTATATGTTCTTGTGGAAGGGTAAGAAGATTGCACGAAACCTATTAGAGACCAAACTGAAGCTTCTAAATTAGGGAGGCGATCTTTCTTATCAATTTACAGTTGTGATGAATTTTTGACAGAATCAAAGTAGACCAAGCAGAGATTTGACATGGTAATAAAGGAAGAAACAAGTAACCCGACCAATTGATGTTCCGGTAGAATTACAACCTTTCTCAAAGGAGCTTAAGGAGATCAATGCTAAAGATATGTCCGATGGTTTACCACTTTTTTTATTTTTAACTGAGTTAGTGTCCTCAAAAGAAACTTCATTTCCAATTGTCCAAGGTAGATGAAGAGGTTCAAATTACACATGTAGATAAATCAATGTCTTCATAGTCCAAGAGGTTGCACAATTGTTCTTTGAGATTCTTATTCCTCATCCATCAATTGTTTTCTCATGAACTTCATAATCACGGGTTTTGATTTCAACACCTTCACCATTATTGTCGTCATTCTGTACCGTCTCTACACCTCTCAAATTGTTTCCTAACACTTGTCACCTTTTTCTAATTCTTTTAACATAGATGTCAAATTTGAAAGAAGATAAAGTTGACACAAGTAAAGAATTCTACATCAAGGTTGATCTTACAATGAAGTCGGTTCATAGTCGAAGACATCATGGATGTATTCTTCATTCTACAAAATCAAGATTTGTTGCAATAATTTGACATCTATATTTTTATTTTGACTTACTCTAAGTTATACTCGAGCATGAGTTTTTTTAAACAGAGGAGAATGTTATAGATGAGTAAGTAAATTTGATAAATTAAACAGTTCTAAATAATCATATTTGTCTGTTTCCAGATCAAGAGAACAAAAATAACATTCCATCGCATCCTAAAACGCGAAAAAGAGCCTGTATGTGAAAGTTATGATGTTTTCAAATTAAAGGGGTAGTCTGCAAATTCTACAGGGGGCGATTTGTCCATGCCTTAGCAGCAAAATTTTCTGTTTTTTAGTTTTCCTTTTCCATTAGGATTTAAGCTGATCCATGTGTCCGACCCGGCATAATTCTCTTTTGGTTCATGTAGCCTACTCCAAATACTTGGGACAAATGACTTAATTGTTGTTGTATTTTGTTTTCCTTTAGAGTCTGAGTAAAAATATGAGTCTTTTTTGAAATAGACTCTATATAGGAGTGTTTTAGAAGAGTTTGAGTTGTATTAGGATTTTATGTATGAAAAGTCTATATAAAGGTTCTTCGAAACTCTTTGTGGGCATACCGAAGTTTATAAAATTTGTGAAATTTTCTCTCTTCTGGTGGACTCCAAAATTTTCTTCTACCTAACGTTTTGCCTAGGGTTCGTCATCGCTAGAATGAAATCTAACTGGTGCTTTTGCTTCCGATCTGCGCTACCATGTCCCAGTGGGGTCAACACTTCACACCTTAGTTGACTTGGGTCTCACCAATATTCTCGCCTGTGGTCAAGATGCCTAAATCAAGTCCCGTGTAGATCAAACACCTTCATGAAGGGGACACATCGAGATCCAACATGCTTTCTCAATTTCAATGTAACCAGTATATCTGAATAAAATGCATGCAACAATGGTCTCAATCATAACCATAGGATTTTTCTAACAAGTTTACGTTCATCTTGTCTTGTGATAAACATGCATATCAATGCACGATAAAAATAATTTCGTCGTTGCATGTGCATTTTAACCTAACTCTACGTGAGGAAAACATGAATCATGGCCTAAGAGCCAAAATATCATATACCATACAATTTTCATAAGATATCCACTTCTCATCTTGCATGTAGTTTTCTCCTAAACTAACATAACATGTAAGAACACTTTTCAATATGCTCAATAACAATTATTCAACATGAATCAAATAAATAAATGCATGGGAACATATATACACATATCTTTATGTCCAAAACACACTTGTAGCATAACATATCAATTTATATGTATAAAATTCATAAAGTTTATAACATGAGTCCTTCACTTTCGAAAAGGTCTTGATCAAAAGTCTTATGTGTAAGTCCAATATGACCTTCAACTCATAATGAAAGCGCCTAATAACAAGTAGTAGATCCTTATCATTCCTTGAAATCTCATAACCTATTCTAGAATTCAAAATTAGTCATTTAGGTTGCCAACCCTTATAGAAATCCTCAAAATAAACTTGATGTAGCCTCTTCAAATTTTAGATATTTTTACAGACTTTTTAATGAATTTTTTAATAACAAGTTTGGGGTCAAGGAGGACCTTTATGCAAATTGTAGAAAAACCACAAGCTTTTCTGTAATTATCAAAAGTTTTATTCCTGCATGATTTAGAGAATGTATCAGCAAATTTATATCGTCCAAGGTCTATATATAGCAAAGATTCTATTAGATATTTGGGTCTAGGGGTAAATTATAAATTTTGAAAGTATTTTGGACTCAGATAAATTTCTCCTGTCCCAGGGACCAAGAGTAATTTTCCAATTCTCTTCTTTCTTCCTCAACAACACAATACAGCTTGAACCCATTTCAGAGTGGGTTTGAACCGGCTACAACAACTAACTTGGGACCATCCCTGGCCGTGGGAGGGCACCGTCAGGCGACCACTATCAGCTAGTCCCTTCGCCGGAATCGACTTATCATCTTTAAAATCAAAAGAACTGTGCAACTTAGTATTACATCTAGAAGGAAATGGGTTTAGAAAAACGTTAGCTTGAGTTCTCCTTTATATGTAGATTAAACTTCACTCCTCTTTCTCCCCTCTCCTTCCTCTCTATTTCAGTTGAAAGAGAGAAAGAGGAGATAAGAGCAAAATACTATTATTCACCCACCAAAACTATGGAGACAAGTGTCTCCTTGCCACTCCACCCTCCTAATCAAAATTTGCGTACTCACCCATATAATTTTTAGTTCTTTATTGTCAGTGCATGTCAAGAAGCTTAGACTTTATGGAAAGGAGTTCAACCCACTTTCTTTTTTACAAATCAAGTTTTGTTCTAAATCTGAAATTTTTGATTAAAGCATGAAAATTGTTATTAATAGGTTGGTTTATGTGTGTGTGTATGAGGAATATGTACTTCAGATGTCATCTAACAGAATTCCGTTGGATGGCGTATCAAAACTCCAATCTCCCTGTCATTTTTTCATGATCCAACCGCACATCATGATTTTCATGCCCTAAGATGTATACATATAAAAAATCACGTGAATTAGAGTTTGTTTACTCATTGATCTTTATATCACGTGAATTAGAGTTCGTTTAGTCATTGATCTAATGGTTCCATTTATTCTATTGTTGAAAAACTTTTAAATTTTCAATCATTTGATGCCATGAGTAAATGAACTCCATACCGCATGATTTTTTAAATATATACATCTTGGGACATGAAAATCATAATGTGCGGTTGCATCATAAAAAAATAATAGGGAGATTAGAGTTTTGATATGCCATCTGACGGAGTTCCGTTAGATGGCATCTAAGGTACAATTCTCTCTCTCCCTATATATATTTTAGTGAAGTTTGGGAGCTATTAGAATACAAGCTGTATGGGGAATGAAAGTGACACGTGAATATCTAAGAAACAAATCGTTTTGTTACAAGAAGTACTTGAAGGACAAGAATGTCGTTTAAATCTAGTTTGAGGCTATAGCAATCATGATGTTGCTTGCAATGACAATTATGTCAATTTGGAGGAGGATCTGCAATATCATATTCTTAATTAGTCAATGTAGTTTACTTTATATACAAAGAATTTGTTGGGTAATTTAAATTGCTTTCACTGAGCAAACATATTTAGAGATATCATAGTAAAGATATTATTTTTGATTTTTAAGTTCAAGAACCCTATTTGTGTCAACTTGTGGTTGAGATACACAATCAATGGAAGAATGAAATAGCTTTATGCAGGGCCGCTGTTTCACTTTTCCCTGTTGTTGAATATATAATGTTGAGCTTGGAGGAAACAACTCAACTTCCCAGTTGACAAACGAGTTTGGAACAATCACTCGCTGCATTCATGTTGCATTGATGCTTCCACTTGGTTCATGTGTCGGTATCATACAATTCTTCATGCGTATTCAGATGCTAATTCTTCTAAGATATTCTCTCCAGTTAAATTAAGAGTCTAGAATTTATGTTTAAGTCCATTAAATCCAAAGACGTTCAAAATCAGATGCTCCTTATGTTTCTTTTCTATATATGAGTATAACCCACAAATATCTAACAAGTATTTGGGAAATAATTGCATTGGAGTTATAAAACATACATGACCTTGTATTTGAATAGGAAACAACACATCTTAGATTTCATCACAGCTAAAGTTATAAAAAAAATTTAGTTCTCCTTGGATTTTAGCTCATGATTGTTGGACTCCAACTTGAAATAGTTTCCACCCTATGTCAATTCATCTATGGGCAT
Organism: Agave tequilana; assembly: GCA_038442645.1. Lineage (NCBI taxonomy): Eukaryota > Viridiplantae > Streptophyta > Magnoliopsida > Asparagales > Asparagaceae > Agave > Agave tequilana. Next base: position 9,612 of record JAVJIF010020369.1, on the reverse strand, counting down.
TGCATTACGTTTGATTACTTTATCTTAGGAGGTAGAATTTGTTGACCAAACTCTCTCTTTTTTCCAAGGTGATTTTGCAATGCTCTTAGCTAAAGTGATCTAACTTGCATAAATTAGATTGATTTGACTGGGATTGGGTTAGGTGGATCGAGTTGTAAGACGGGCCAGGTCAGGTCACCGAGTCTGTTTTCTTCCATCCCAACCTAATGATGCAGGAAGTCAAGGCAACAACATCAGCAAGATTTGCATTCGTTGACTAATCATCAAGACTAGTTGACTAATCCTCTCAGTAGTCGACTTACTAGTCGACTAATCCTCTCAGTAGTTGACTAATCCAATCTCAGTAGACGACTAAGCTGGTTCAACAGAGAGTTAATAATTTTTTGAGCTTCTCATTAGTCAACTAATCACTTTCATTAGTAGATTAATCCTGTCAAGCGACCTCTGCATCAGAAAATATGATTCTGTTTAGGATTTCGTTTTCGGGTCCAATTAGATTCTAAATTATTTTTGTTTTTAGTTTCCTTGTTAGATTAGGCTACTACTTTTAAAGCCTATTTAACGGCTATTGTATTCTTTGTTTTGTATACAATATTTTGATAAATTCATTTTTTCCTCTAAAATTGCTCGTGGATTCGAGTTGTTATCTTTTGCTCGTGAATTCGAGTTGTTTGCTCGTGGATTCGAGTATTATCCGACATGAAGGCTTCTTCAGGGTTCGTTGGCACTCGAACGAGATCTAGCCAACACCTTCGCTTCCTTCTCCGCGTCACCTAAATCTCTTGACTTGTAAGCCTACAGGGAACCTTCAATTATGACCAATGTTTAGAGAAAATCAGTGCATATAGATTTACTCTTAATTGCACTAAAGTGTCATATTAGTATTTTATCAGCATAATTTCTTCCATTATCTTTCCATTACTATGATGCTCAGTTCTCCAATTCTTTTAGTTTTACCTGCAATTACTAATAGCCACTGTGATTCTGTTATGCAGTTGCTTATGCGTGCCTTATCAAGTCCTCCATTTGAAAATTACCGGGTGTGGTGGTCTCTTTCAGATTCCAAGTATGCAGGGACTGCTTTATTTGTTAAAAAACAGTTCAAGCCAAAAAAGGTCTCATTCTCTTTAGATCGGACAGGTAACGCTTCAAGTTCTTTTGTTAGAGTGCTGGAATGTTAATTTTCTTTCAGTTATCTCAATATTGTGATCTTTCTATAACTTGGTATGATCCTTTCAACGACCTTACCTTTTACATTAGATTTCAATTTAACTTCCAGTATTTAAATTCCCTTCATTCTAGAGAAGTTTTGAATAGCGTGCATGTAATACCCCTAATCTAATAATACTGTATTTTAAATTTTCACAAGTATTGATTTTGATCTATCGATTATTTTTATTTATCAAATTAATTTCTTTCTCCTGTGATTATAATTGTTGAATATGCAAAATTATTTTCGGATGATATATGACAAATTATTCTTCCATTATTAATTATTGTTGATTCTATTTTAGTGTATCATTATTTATTATTAGTGTTCTATTATTTTGGGCATTTAATTTAATATTGGCATTTATACTAACCTTGGTGGAGGTGGTGCTCTCCTTGTTTAGCTTCTCACCCTATTCCTACTTACCCGTTTGGATCCTACCCACTAGCATACTCATAACCTATTTGGATCCTACCCGTTGGCATGCCCACTAGCCTAAACCCAACACTCATTTACTTAGTCGGATCTTACCCAATTATTTATTTGGATCTCAATTCATTTGGATCAAACCCAATACCCATTAGCTAATTCAATCCTAACCCTAAGATCATAACCTAATAACTAATCTCTCCCTTAATCCTCTCCCCAATCCCAACAAACAGCCGACCACACCACCCCCATCATTGCCGCAACCTTCCCCCTCCCCTCCTTGGCGCACCAGCGACCCCGGCAACCTCCTCCACCGCCCAGGCCACCTCTTGGCGCAGACCTCAAAGGAGCACAGCCACGCAAGCCTGAAGCCATGGTCGAATTCTCCATGGCTTTCTCCCTTTTTCCTCTCTTTTGGCTGCCGCTCCTATCCACCAGACAGCACCCTATGATCCCCTTGGTCACGCCATAGCACCAAGCAATCCAGGCCGCCCCTTTCCTCCAGTAGAGCCCCCTCCATGTACACCTGCGTGGTACAGAGCACCAACCATCCTTGGTGAGATCTCCAGCGCGCGATGCGAAGCACAGGCCATGACAGATCCAGCGGCAGCAGCAGATCTGGACAGCAGCCTTCTACCCTGCGCAGTCCGACAGCGAGCTCTCCTCCCTGGCGTGCACAGCCCTTCGGCGCATCCCCAACAGACCCGGGCAGCCCACGACTACCTCCACGGCCCAGATCTGCAACAGCGGACAGCCCCCACGCAAGACGAGTCCAGATTCAACAGCGAATGGCAACATCCAGATCTGGACAGCAGCAGATTCAGAACTGCGCAAGTTCGGGCGAGCTGGTCGTTCTCCCGATCCACGTCAGACCTTCGCCGGAGACCAGCACGGTGACCTTCTCCACTGTCTTGGCCACCCCCCATGCAGTCCGTTGGCCAGGAACCGCACCACAGCGACCACGGCAGCGACTCGCCCGTCGACGCGCACAGCAGATCCAGTTCAGACCAGCAGCACAAGCAGCGGGCGAGCGGCGATTCCAGGCCCTTCCGGCGAGCGCGAGACCTCCAGATTGCAGCCAGGTCTTCCCCAGGACCCTGGCTACCGTCCTATGCAGTCCGACAGCGAAGAGCGGCGCCACGGCGACCGTAACGGCGACTAGCCCGGTAATGCGCAGATTTCCCAATGTGAGTGTCTCTTCCTCCTCTCTTTTATTAAGTGACCGCAACTATTATTTTATATGTGATGTAATTGTTGAGTAGAATATTTAGATTACATGTTTATGTGTGGAGATCGCCGAGCATGAAGTTGGACGGTCATCTCCCGTTTATTTTACATGTTAGATGTATAGGAATATGATATGCATGATTCTTGATACATGTTAGAACCCCCATGTTTGTCCTATGTATATCTAGAGTATTGTTGTAGACATAACAAGATGTAGCATGAGGGTGATTGAGATGGATATTAGTGGTAATGACTTGATCTAATAGAGCTTAGATGCACGTATATGTGGTGATACCGAATATTGGGATATCATGTTTGACCTTAATAGAAATGTGAACTCTTGAGGATTGGGATCATAGTTGTATGTTAAAGTGAGATGACTAATACTGGATATTGTTATATGTTGGAATGACGATTATTGAATCAGATTACTAGATGTGTAATGGAACTTGACGATCTTGTAACTGTTGGGAATGTGAGTTGGATATGATGACTTTGGATTGATCTGGGACTTATGCTATTTACATAGAATGGTGATCGGAGATTAGACAAAGACCTTATTAGTGGATATTTGAGGACATGTTAGATATGATCTTACCTTAATAAAAGATTAGTGTTCTTGACGATTGGATGGTACATGGACTTATTCTGATTTGGACTGAATTAGAGTTATAGAGGTCAGATGACATATTTCATGTACAGGACCTTCCAGCTTGTTATCCTTTCATTGTTAATAACTTAAGTAATGATTCGTTTAGATGTTGATGTGGACTTATTATGATATTAGAGACTGGATTACTTGACGCTTGGATCAGTATTTGGACTTAGTTGGAGTTTAAGTGGAACTTGAATTTATGTTATCTATATTGAATATTGATCAGTATTTAGATGTGACTATTTTAGTTGAGTTGTGATTTAGAAATATCGATGACTTGGAGGAATGAGTTGAATACATACATTGCTTGGATTATTCTGTTCTTGACAGTAGGTCATTACTCAGCCTGGATATCTTGTCTTACCTGTGAAACCTGACTGGTTATTCTTTATATATATACCTGACAACTATCATGTTCATGTTACTGAAATTTGCTGGAAAAAAATATTATTATACGGTAACAATACCCGCATGTTCACTTGTTATATATTCCTGTTATAATATCCTGTTACTTGACATGTTGTACTCCTGTTATACCGGTATCTTGACTTTCATATGCTGATATTGTTACCGTGACTTCCACTGAGTTATCCCAGTAATTAAAGTAACATGCACATTAAATAAACTTGATAAACTAAAACATGATAACACACAACTTGCACTGGGCTTGGGGAGATTGATGGAGGAGACAGCGTCCGTATTTTGGGTGGACCTAGGATTTAGGTTGCGCAGCCGAAAGAGGGTTCCACTGCAGGGTTCCCGTGGGGTGACTGGCACCCCGTCCTGTTTATTCCTGTTTACATGTTCCTGACTACCTAGCGGTAGGTCCTGGTTCAGCGCCAGGAGTCTGGGCCGTGGTCCCGGGTATGTACGGGACCCACCTAAAGCATGGACAATGTCTCCAACCGATCAGTTTCAATAACTTAAGGGCATCGATCGGCATGTGTGGTAGGCGTAGTATGGGATGCGTCTATTGCATGTGACAATTGGTGTTCGCTGACATAATTAATAATAAACTGTTGATGCTTTGTGACTGACTGTAATCACCTGGTTGTATATTTATATATCATTATGATAGACCCATGAATGTAACCAGGACCAGACTTATGACCAGACTTGGATACCAGTTTAGTGACATGTGATGGATACCTATTGACATTGATTGCATATTTACAGTTGTGCCATTTGACTGCTATCTGTATTCATGTCTTCATCATATGTGTTACTATTCAGTTATTTATTGTGTTATTTAGTCTTTCTATTTGCAGTTGTTCTTATTACTAATTATGCATATTGTTTCTTCTGCACGAGTTCTTTCCCCTTTACACACACACTCATTATGGTCGCGTTCTGACGACCCTGGATTTGCACGTCCAGCTATTGGACGATTGTTTCTAATGTGCAGGTGTTTGATGAGGCGGTACGCTTTGCGAGGAGCTTGGGTCCTCTTCCTCTTGATCCTGGTATACTTGCATTTCATTCTTGTTATTATTCTTTGATTCCTGTATATCACCTTTGACTTCTATTCAGCTATCATTTTCTTCCCGTTATTCATTGCTATCATGTGTGGTCTTATATGTATTACTGCAGTGTTCATTGATCATTATGCTTCCGATTTATAGCTTGTTCAGGTTACAATTGAGGCTTAGCGCGTATACGAGGGGTATTTTACCTCGCGTATATGCGTCGCCATAACGTCTCCGTATCTTTAAGATCGGGGCGTTACAGAGTGGTATCAGAGCCTAGGTTTTCGACTTGCGATCTTGAATTTTGACTCTTGTTTCGCAAGAGAGACCTAGTTCTTACCGTAACTTGAATAAGTTATTCTTACACTGCAATATACATATACTATTCGCATGATAATGTTGACTCCATTTGGAATTGATCGTCCTTCCTTTGGGATTCCATCCTTGATCTGTTGATATCCACGATTCCAACACTTCATTTAGAGTGATTTGGATGTTCATCTTGATTTCATCCTTCTTTCCTATTCATTCCTCCTGATTCTATCTCTTGAGATCGGTTACTCCATGTTGAAGCCGGTAGCAGAAATCAGAGCGCGCAGCGGAAGCGTGGTGAAGTCTTGATGCAGTGAGAAGTGTGGAAGCTTCATTTTCTTCCTAATTTGATTTTTATCATTCCCCGCTTTATTGAAATTTCGAGGACGAAATTTTTATTAAGGTGGGTAGAATGTAATACCCCTAATCTAATAATACTGTATTTTAAAATTTTCACAAGTATTGATTTTGATCTATCGATTATTTTTATTTATCAAATTAATTTCTTTCTCCTGTGATTATAATTGTTGAATATGCAAAATTATTTTCGGATGATATATGACAAATATTCTTCCATTATTAATTATTGTTGATTCTATTTTAGTGTATCATTATTTATTATTAGTGTTCTATTATTTTGGGCATTTAATTTAATATTGGCATTTATACTAACCTTGGTGGAGGTGGTGCTCTCCTTGTTTAGCTTCTCACCCTATTCCTACTTACCCGTTTGGATCCTACCCACTAGCATACTCATAACCTATTTGGATCCTACCCGTTGGCATGCCCACTAGCCTAAACCCAACACTCATTTACTTAGTCGGATCTTACCCAATTATTTATTTGGATCTCAATTCATTTGGATCAAACCCAATACCCATTAGCTAATTCAATCCTAACCCTAAGATCATAACCTAATAACTAATCTCTCCCTTAATCCTCTCCCCAATCCCAACAAACAGCCGACCACACCACCCCCATCATTGCCGCAACCTTCCCCCTCCCCTCCTTGGCGCACCAGCGACCCCGGCAACCTCCTCCACCGCCCAGGCCACCTCTTGGCGCAGACCTCAAAGGAGCACAGCCACGCAAGCCTGAAGCCATGGTCGAATTCTCCATGGCTTTCTCCCTTTTTCCTCTCTTTTGGCTGCCGCTCCTATCCACCAGACAGCACCCTATGATCCCCTTGGTCACGCCATAGCACCAAGCAATCCAGGCCGCCCCTTTCCTCCAGTAGAGCCCCCTCCATGTACACCTGCGTGGTACAGAGCACCAACATCCTTGGTGAGATCTCCAGCGCGCGATGCGAAGCACAGGCCATGACAGATCCAGCGGCAGCAGCAGATCTGGACAGCAGCCTTCTACCCTGCGCAGTCCGACAGCGAGCTCTCCTCCCTGGCGTGCACAGCCCTTCGGCGCATCCCCAACAGACCCGGGCAGCCCACGACTACCTCCACGGCCCAGATCTGCAACAGCGGACAGCCCCCACGCAAGACGAGTCCAGATTCAACAGCGAATGGCAACATCCAGATCTGGACAGCAGCAGATTCAGAACTGCGCAAGTTCGGGCGAGCTGGTCGTTCTCCCGATCCACGTCAGACCTTCGCCGGAGACCAGCACGGTGACCTTCTCCACTGTCTTGGCCACCCCCATGCAGTCCGTTGGCCAGGAACCGCACCACAGCGACCACGGCAGCGACTCGCCCGTCGACGCGCACAGCAGATCCAGTTCAGACCAGCAGCACAAGCAGCGGGCGAGCGGCGATTCCAGGCCCTTCCGGCGAGCGCGAGACCTCCAGATTGCAGCCAGGTCTTCCCCAGGACCCTGGCTACCGTCCTATGCAGTCCGACAGCGAAGAGCGGCGCCACGGCGACCGTAACGGCGACTAGCCCGGTAATGCGCAGATTTCCCAATGTGAGTGTCTCTTCCTCCTCTCTTTTATTAAGTGACCGCAACTATTATTTTATATGTGATGTAATTGTTGAGTAGAATATTTAGATTACATGTTTATGTGTGGAGATCGCCGAGCATGAAGTTGGACGGTCATCTCCCGTTTATTTTACATGTTAGATGTATAGGAATATGATATGCATGATTCTTGATACATGTTAGAACCCCCATGTTTGTCCTATGTATATCTAGAGTATTGTTGTAGACATAACAAGATGTAGCATGAGGGTGATTGAGATGGATATTAGTGGTAATGACTTGATCTAATAGAGCTTAGATGCACGTATATGTGGTGATACCGAATATTGGGATATCATGTTTGACCTTAATAGAAATGTGAACTCTTGAGGATTGGGGATCATAGTTGTATGTTAAAGTGAGATGACTAATACTGGATATTGTTATATGTTGGAATGACGATTATTGAATCAGATTACTAGATGTGTAATGGAACTTGACGATCTTGTAACTGTTGGGAATGTGAGTTGGATATGATGACTTTGGATTGATCTGGGACTTATGCTATTTACATAGAATGGTGATCGGAGATTAGACAAAGACCTTATTAGTGGATATTTGAGGACATGTTAGATATGATCTTACCTTAATAAAAGATTAGTGTTCTTGACGATTGGATGGTACATGGACTTATTCTGATTTGGACTGAATTAGAGTTATAGAGGTCAGATGACATATTTCATGTACAGGACCTTCCAGCTTGTTATCCTTTCATTGTTAATAACTTAAGTAATGATTCGTTTAGATGTTGATGTGGACTTATTATGATATTAGAGACTGGATTACTTGACGCTTGGATCAGTATTTGGACTTAGTTGGAGTTTAAGTGGAACTTGAATTTATGTTATCTATATTGAATATTGATCAGTATTTAGATGTGACTATTTTAGTTGAGTTGTGATTTAGAAATATCGATGACTTGGAGGAATGAGTTGAATACATACATTGCTTGGATTATTCTGTTCTTGACAGTAGGTCATTACTCAGCCTGGATATCTTGTCTTACCTGTGAAACCTGACTGGTTATTCTTTATATATATACCTGACAACTATCATGTTCATGTTACTGAAATTTGCTGGAAAAAAATATTATTACACGGTAACAATACCCGCATGTTCACTTGTTATATATTCCTGTTATACCGGTATCCTGTTACTTGACATGTTGTACTCCTGTTATACCGGTATCTTGACTTTCATATGCTGATATTGTTACCGTGACTTCCACTGAGTTATCCCAGTAATTAAAGTAACATGCACATTAAATAAACTTGATAAACTAAAACATGATAACACACAACTTGCACTGGGCTTGGGGAGATTGATGAGGAGACAGCGTCCGTATTTTGGGTGGACCTAGGATTTAGGTTGCGCAGCCGAAAGAGGGTTCCACTGCAGGGTTCCCGTGGGGTGACTGGCACCCCGTCCTGTTTATTCCTGTTTACATGTTCCTGACTACCTAGCGGTAGGTCCTGATTCAGCGCCAGGAGTCTGGGCCGTGGTCCCGGGTATGTACGGGACCCACCTAAAGCATGGACAATGTCTCCAACCGATCAGTTTCAATAACTTAAGGGCATCGATCGGCATGTGTGGTAGGCGTAGTATGGGATGCGTCTATTGCATGTGACAATTGGTGTTCGCTGACATAATTAATAATAAACTGTTGATGCTTTGTGACTGACTGTAATCACCTGGTTGTATATTTATATATCATTATGATAGACCCATGAATGTAACCAGGACCAGACTTATGACCAGACTTGGATACCAGTTTAGTGACATGTGATGGATACCTATTGACATTGATTGCATATTTACAGTTGTGCCATTTGACTGCTATCTGTATTCATGTCTTCATCATATGTGTTACTATTCAGTTATTATTGTGTTATTTAGTCTTTCTATTTGCAGTTGTTCTTATTACTAATTATGCATATTGTTTCTTCTGCACGAGTTCTTTCCCCTTTACACACACACTCATTATGGTCGCGTTCTGACGACCCTGGATTTGCACGTCCAGCTATTGGACGATTGTTTCTAATGTGCAGGTGTTTGATGAGGCGGTACGCTTTGCGAGGAGCTTGGGTCCTCTTCCTCTTGATCCTGGTATACTTGCATTTCATTCTTGTTATTATTCTTTGATTCCTGTATATCACCTTTGACTTCTATTCAGCTATCATTTTCTTCCCGTTATTCATTGCTATCATGTGTGGTCTTATATGTATTACTGCAGTGTTCATTGATCATTATGCTTCCGATTTATAGCTTGTTCAGGTTACAATTGAGGCTTAGCGCGTATACGAGGGGTATTTTACCTCGCGTATATGCGTCGCCATAACGTCTCC
>JAVJIF010020368.1:0-71401 GCA_038442645.1 Agave tequilana | reverse complement strand
ATCAGGGCAAATCTTGACATATCAGAGAGGTTGAAAACTGATAGAAATGAATCTCCCTGAATCAAGCGGTTGAAGCCAACAAATCAAATCATTTCGTCAAATCTGAGAGTCACAACAGTGAATCCAGCAAGACAAAAGGGAAGCCAATCCTCGCCAACTGATCCTCCACCTAGATGTGGCCAACTGGCCACATCCAGGCCGCAATTCGCGGCCCAAGCCGCAGATCTGCGGCTTGTTGGTGGAGATAAGGGGAGCGTTTGCTCCCCTTATCTCCTCACTCCCTTCCCTTTGAGGTTTTGCCAATAAAAGCTAGGGTTTTGTATGAAAAAGAGAGTGAAGGCTAGGATTAGAATTTTTGTTTATATCTTAAGGTTTAGGCTCTTTTTAGATAGTACAAAAGTTGTATTTTTTTTTGCAATTTGTAGTTCATTACAAATACTTGTGAGAGAGAGTAATTGAGTGCTTGTACTTGAAGATTGAAGTGACATCAATATAAGAATCGAGCTACTTTTTCTTCCACTCATTTACGGTATGTCTTACGTTATTTACTTGCATTTTTCTTTATCTTCCATGAGTAGCTAAATCGGTTTTTTGGGCTCACTATTGTATCTCTCTCCAATTCTTCTTCTTTCTGATTTTAATGAAAATGACCCAATGAATCATTTGCATGCCTAACTTAAAGCCTTTCTTCTTGAAAGTGTTCTTGAAGGCACATGAGGATGGCTTGAATTTTTAAACTCATACTTCTTTTAAGAACGTCTCTTGAACTTCTTTTTATCTCATATTGCTTCTTCGCGCTTGATGATTTAACATTCGATTCAAAACGATTTCTTAAAGAAAAGAGTTAACTTTTCCAACCATCTTATATGCTTTACTTCAAACTTTCTAAAGTCAACCTTAAGTTTTGCCTATGATCAAGTTGAGGCACTAAGGATAGTTGGCCCAGAGGCCTTTCACTCTAGTTTTGATGATGATTAACCATGTAGTTATGTTTACTAATAATCTTGTGATGTTTAGTTTCAGATTCTTAACCAAGATATTAGTAGGTGATTAGCTTCATCAAAGGTGTCTTGGAGCTTCTCACATGGTGATTCTAGAGCCCGAGCATCAAGATCATATATAGCACTCGGTGGAGTTAAGCTCGATGAATCACAGTATGGATCGAGTCGACTTGAAGACAGAATTCGTTAAGAAGATTTTGGTACATAGTTTAGTTTTGTGTTTAGATCCTTTGTAAAGACTAGATAGTGTGATATGCTCAAGTTCACAACACACACAGGTTTTATGTTTTGGATATTGGTTTTCGGTTTTTTGGTTTAACCGATATTGGTTTTCATGAATAGATATTATATCAAAACAAGTTTACTTGTTTTATGTATATTAGATTCATTCTATATACATGTATGCTTCATATCTTAGACAAACTTATTTTGATATGCCTATTCATGTGTTTTAGGTTTTGTGTTTTAACAAAACATATTTTCGGATTTATTGTCAAAAACATGGATATTATATATATATATGTTTCATGTATATTGGACTTATGTCCATATGAAACATGCTTCAAAGTGTTTAAGTATCATATTTTTGTATTTGGATGAGTTTTGGACAAAGCGTATTTTCAATTCAAAAATCCAAGTTTGGAAAAATACGGTTTTTGGTTTTCAGCAAATTTGTAAGTCACAAAAATGGTTCAAAATGTTTGAAATTTGTGTTAAAATTTTTCACACAAGTTTATATATATATCAATGCATTATGCTAAAACTATTTTTGTGGATTTTTAAGGAATTTATGAGATTTTTAAGAATATTTAAACCAAGTTTTCTGTCCAGAACTGTGCCTGCCAGCTCTGGCGGTCGACCGGGACGGTCGACCGGACCCAGAGTCGGTCGACCGGACCGGTCGACCGACGTGCACAAAACGTGCACGCTGGCCAGCCACTGGGCCAGTCGACTGGGCGATCGACCGACTGCAAGTACCCCACTCTCGGGTGGGGGCGGTCGACCGGACCGGTCGACCGTAAGGCTTGGGCGGTCGACCGGGCGGTCGACATTTGCTCTCGGGATTGGGACGGTGCGACCGCTTGCCTCCAACGGTCAAAAATTTGACCGTTGGCGGTCGACCGGGCCGGTCGACGCGCAGCCATCAGGGCTGAAAATCAGCCCCAACGGCTAGTTTTGTATGGGGGCTATATATACCCCATTTAGGGGACTGTTTTGATAAGTTTTCAAGAGGCAAAAATTTCTATACTCTCCAGTGTTTTTACAAGTTTCAAAGTGTTTTAGAGCTTAAAGTTTTCATCTTTAGTTTGTTTTCAAGGGTTTGGAAAATCAAAGAAAAATAGGGATTTGGGATATTGCTTTTGATCTTCATTTCTATCATATTACAAGTGTTTTCCCAAACATTTTTCTTTGTTATTTGTTTTCAAAACACTTTGATTTTCACACTTGAGCTATCATTCTATCCTCTCTATAGATCTTTTGTTTTGTAGAAAAAGAAGTTGTTTGTGGTTGAGATAGACCACCTAGTTGTTACCCTCCTTTATTTGTTGTATCCCTCTTTGGTAGAGGTCGATTTGGAGCGGTGGTTAGCTCCCTCTTTGGTAGAGGTTGAGGTTGTGGTTTACTCCCTCTAGTGTGAGGTGGAGTTGGATTTGTATCCCTTAAGTGTTAAGGTGATTGGTTTTTTGGCTAAGGGCCTACCCCTCTTGTGTGAGGTGGTGTTTGTATTGCCTCAGTGGAGGTTGTATTGGTTGAGAGAGAAGTTCGGTACTCCTAGTGGATTGGAAATCCTTCTCGGTGAAGGCGGGGACGTAGAGCTCGGTGCTCAAACCTCGAAACACATCTTGTTGTTTGCGTTTGATCCATTGACTCTAAACTCTCTCTCTTTATTTGTGCATTTCTTTACTTTGTCATATCATATACATGCTTGTGTGTTTGTATGCCTCACTTGTGCTTAACCACGAGAGCTTCATATAGCGCCTCAACTCTTATTCAGAGGAATCAAGAGGAGTTAGTCCAGAGCCCTTCACGGGAATTCGGCTACACTCATTGATTGTACTAAGTGCAGTTGCAAATTAGTTTTAATTTTCGCATTTAGTTCATTAGATTAGCGGTACACCTATTCACCCCCCCACTAGGTGTACTTACAGTTGGTATCAGAGCCTACGCTCCTGATATTTGATTTAACCATCTAGGATTGAGATCTTTGTTTTGCTAATCTATCATTTGTATTTGCACATTTATATTGTTTACACACACTCATGGATTGCTTGTCACCTCCCATGTTTGATGTTTCTAACATTGACATGTGAAAATTTAGGATGTCCATGTATTTGAAATCCCTAGGTTTGCATGTTTTCCTTGCCGCTACCAAGAAATGCTATCTTGAAAATCGTAATCATATAGGGGCCAATACACTTGCCCTTGAGGCTATTAGAAGCACGCTTAACAAAGAGTATCTTATGCTTGTTTCTAACTGTGATTCCTCTTTTTCAGTGTGGAACAAGTTGACTTCCTCCGAGCTACAAATGCCCAACATCATGGAGGATGAATCTAGTGGAGAATCCGAGCCACAATGCTTCATGGTCCAAGGGAATGACTCCCTTGAGGTATATTCGGAATCTCAATTAGATTGTGATGATGCTAGTTCTTCTAGTAATGAGCATATTGATCCTAATACTCTAAATGAAGAACTTTCTATTGTTTGTGAAAAATTGATAGAAAAATATGATCTTTTGAAAAAGAAGAGTTTTGAACTAAAAGAAGAAAACAAGGTTTTTTTTTCAAGACTTGATTTGGTTTTGCAAGATAAAGTAGAGATTTCTAATGAAAGGGATTCATTGAAATCTAGACTTGATCTTGTCTTAAAGGAAAATGAATGTTTAAAATCTAAAAATGATTGTAATGATATTTGAAGAAAAATGAAAAATTGTCTTCAAAAGTTAATTTTGTTTTAAAAGAAAATGATTCTTTAAAAATGAAAATTGCATCTATTTCCAAGGTGATTGAACTTGAACCTGCACAAAAAATACAAAATTTTAGAACTTCAAAATAGAGATGTGCAAGTGCTCAATTCTACCACGATAGCAAGTGGCTATGCGGATTGTGATCGACAAGGAGGGTTAGCGATAGAAGCGTTCAAGATTTGTATTGAAATCTTTGTGAAGAAAAACGAAGGTTCTTCTTTGTTTTAAGAAATGAAAATGAAAAAGAGTTAGGTTAAAGTTAAGTATGGAAGAAGGTGGCAGAATGAGATGGTGGAGAAAATCAGAAAATGACTATATACAAAGAACTGGAAAAAGAATGAAAAAGATTTAGAAGATGAGGTTGGTGATCTAAACTAAAGAAATAAAAGAAAGGAAAGAAGATTAAAGAAATACTTACCTAGTTTGGTTGATGACTTACCTGGAACCCTTCCATGTTCTACCTTGCTTCGGAGGCGTTCAACGCATAAGCCATAAGATCGAGCTCAGTCCCCAGTCGCATTACATCATCAAGACAAACAAGCATGAAATGATACGGAGTCTTGAGGAGGAGAACATCACCATGAATCATCATTGGCACTCACACAACATTGTTACACTTATGCTTCTGGATTCACTTGCATGCTCATCAAAACCAAAAGAGGTAAAGTAGAAAGAGAAAGAAGAAAACAAAAGAAAAGACGAACATAAAAAATATTACCTTTATTGCTTGCAAAAACGATGGAAGAAAGGTGGAGGGTATATCGGTGTCACTCTCAACATAAGCCTCTCTCTCTTACTTACATGAATCTCAATCTAACCTAAGCTTACATACAAATTAAAATTACATAAAAAGAAAACAAAAACCTATACTACAAAGTGGAAACTAGACTAAATCCTAACTCTGCATGGTCGTCCCATTTTCAGTGCAAATACTGCCCTTTTATAGGCCAAAACCCAATCTACAGGAGAGGATAAAGATAGGGGGAACAAACGCTCCCCTAACTCTATAACGGAGTCGCGGAAACTAGGCCACCTGTTGGTGGAGCTTCCCGGCTTCTCGTTCTGGCTTTATCTTCAGTTGGATTTACAGTTTAAGTTTGGGATTTTGACGAAATGGCCTTTGATCTTTGCTTCAACCGATCGATTCTGGGAGGATTCTTCTCAACCAATTTTCAACCTCTCTGATTTTGCCCTGATTCACTGAGTTCGAATTAATTCTGATTTAATACAGAATTTGGTGGGCTTTTGGGCTCATTTCTCTTCACTCTCCTTTAGGAATAGGCCTGCAAATAAATTAAACATTTAATTAGGACAATCCAGAGTTTATTCTATAATAAGTATGGGAATATAATAATAAATGTGCAACATTAGCGACCAATCACACCCCCATACCTATCTTTTGCTCATCCTCGAGCAAAACAACTAAACTATACTAAGGATTATTAGACCACTTTCGCAGGTCGCGCGATTGCACTGAGCATGTGCAACAAGCCGTTAAACCTCTAGGTTTCCCCTAGAGGACGAGTTTTATCTCGTAAGGGTTTTCAGTGGATTACACCCACAAAATCCATAAAGAAAGAGAAACAAAGAGTTAGTATTTTCGAAAAGCATTTTGAAAGAGAAAAATATTTGAAATATAATTGTAAGATTTAAGCAATCTATAAGTTATAGGAAAACTGAATTTTTCATTCCTAAACTTAGTCTCTATTCAAAAATTTGTTATCAATCAAAGTAAGGAGTCAAATTGTACTTCTCATTTAGTCTATTACTTTACCCTAAGTCATATGCACCTTGTGACCATGAAAATTTTGACTAAGGGTTCATTAACTCTAACTCTTATGCCTTATATATATATATATATATATATATATATATATATATATATATATAATTTTTTTTTGTGGTATTATTCCTTAGTTCTATTAGACTTTCTAATCTGCCTATGTAACGAGCCTTTAATCGATGACTCCCAAACCAAACGGTCTTAGGGCACCGGCTGAGAAAACACCCCAAGGACTTAAGGACTCGAGCAAACAAGGCCACAAAACTAAGGATTTTATTATATGAACCCCTTTTAAGCGTGAATACTTATGCTTTATTAGGCACAAATACCCAGCTTAATGAGAAGATTTATATATATATACTTTTTTCCTCAAACTTATCTAATTATCTTTTGCATAAATACTAAGGCTTGCTTAGGCCAAAGCACCTAGCTAATCAATAATTAGATTTGTTTATATATTTTTATCTTTTTCATAATTTTTTATAAGGCATAAGAATCTTTGTTTTTGAACCCTAAGTGTGTAAGTGTATGAAGTCTGCATATTTCATTAAGGTAAAGATCAAGACTAAATTACTTTGACAAATTATCTTCCTAACCTTAAAAATCAAACAAATAATCTTATTTTGACCAAGTTTAAGAAATCCTAATTTTGATTTTTCTATTCCTTAAAATTGACTTAATTTCTTAAAAAAAATGTCAAAATATTGTTTCTATTTTCAAAAAGTTTTTAAAAGTAAAGAAAATGTTAAAATATATATATATATATATTTTAAATAAAGAGAAAAACCTAAGTTATGTTAGAACCCTCCTCCACACCTATCTCATGCATTGTCCTCAATGTATGAATTAGTGCATAGATGCATGCAAAAGAAGAAAGGGAAGGAAAATGTTACCTTAAGGTGGTGGTTTCTGGTGGTGGTCTGATTGGTCCACGAAATGCGGCCCAATCAACTTTTCGTGAAGTTCGGAGGAACCCACCAGAAATTTCTCTAATATAACCCATTAAAATGATGTATCCATGAAGGATTTTTATTAAAAATTTAACCCCATCTAATTTCCAAATTCCATAATTAATTTCGGAGTCAAATTTGTCAACCGTCTTGTCCCAAAATGGAGTGTGAAAAGATAGAATGATTGACTTGGACTCAGGAAGTACAGGAACTAATACCGACTCAGGAAGGTGACTTAAGTCAAGTAAGGGTTCAGGAGTCAAGATTGGTTCAAGAAGCGAGTCCAAGTCAAGAAGTTAAAACTCAAGTCCACATTTATTTTTCAACAATGGAATGTGACTTAATATTGGTGATTCAAGTTCAAGAATGATAGGTGTGGGAATCAAAACTGACTCTAAAATATTACTCAAGTCAGGTAACAAAACATGAGTCAATATTGATTCGGGAATTTGAACTGGATCACAGATTTGAGAATCTAGGTCACATTTCTCATTGAGTTCAATGTCATAAAAATGAGAACTTGCTAATTTGTCAATAGGACTTTCAAAAGTGTAAAATTGGTCAAGTTCAATATGATTATCAAAGATGGGTGATTCAATTTTATGATGAATTGGCATAGGATCCAATGTTGACTCGGGAAAAAGATTGAAGTTAGGTGAAGACACCAGAGTCATTATTGAATCAGGAAGTAGAATTGAATCACTAAGTTGAGGTTCAGGATCATATTCATTCTCAAGTTCTATTTCAGGAAGAATAACTTGCCAAACTGTTAATATCATTTTCAAAATTTGGAGTTTGGGCAAGTTCAAATGATTGTTCTGAAATGGAACCTTAATTTCCAAAACAAAATGACTATTCGGCTCTAACAGAATGGTTAGCGACATCAGAACTAGTCAAACGGTGAGAACGTAGAGATTGGACCATCATATCTATGTCACGATTACGAGCGTTTTGAGCCTGAGTCATGACTTCAAGCATCTTTTCATAGTTGATGGGTTTATTATCTTGTTGAAAAGATGAAGTGTTGTCTTGGAATTGGTGGTGAAATTGTGAGTCCATCAGATTTTGTGATTTTTTTTTGGACTCACGCATACTCATTTCCAAAATTGATAGTTTTCTATTTTGGACTGGTGGAACTGAGTATGAATCATGAAAATATTGTGGACTAGGTAGATAAGGAGGACAAGTTGGTTGAAAATTAGACTCGGGGGAGGTGAATCCCCATTGACTCTATGAAGAGTTGAAATTATCATGGAAATTATGGTTATAAGATTGGGGACATGGGTTATATTGATTCGGATAAGACTAATCCGGCACACTAGGTTGGTTAAAGTTATGATATGCCGGGTTGGTAATATCCGAAAAAGAAGTTGGTGTGTAATATGGATACTATTAAATTGAAAAAATTGTTATTATAAGCCATATCACACAATAGAATACAAAGAAAGAAAAAAAACAAACAAATAAGCAAACAAATAAAAAGAAAAAATTCTAAACTAAGTTAGGGTAGACCTAGGACCTAGACGACTCCTAACTGGTTAGACTGTCCACAGGAGGTA
Source organism: Agave tequilana (assembly GCA_038442645.1). Classification (NCBI taxonomy): domain Eukaryota; kingdom Viridiplantae; phylum Streptophyta; class Magnoliopsida; order Asparagales; family Asparagaceae; genus Agave; species Agave tequilana. Next base: position 63,142 of record JAVJIF010020368.1, on the reverse strand, counting down.
TAATGCAGACTTTGACCATAAGCTAATCAGCCAGGTCAGGGTAAGATTGGTGGGAGGTTATCCGTCAAAGACGTTCCTTAATTAAATAACCACCAACCTTCGGGCTTTCGGCCCTTAATCCCTTTCCTAGACACTGATTTGGCAGGAGTCAAGTTTCAATACCTTTCCCCCTTAGGATAATCTCCTAATTGAGTCCGAGATGTTTCTAGGGCCAACGTCTACTCATTTTTAGTTAGGCTCGCGTTAGTGAGTGCTTGGAATCTGATTTTTGGGCCAAGGAAGGGTGATTAAATCCCCACCTTATCTTGTTATGGGGTGGTGCCCTTAAGATCAGTTTGTGCAAGTATACAAGATATGTAAACAAGATTCACTCAAAGAGATGTAAATCAACCAAGAGATGAGTCTTATTCTAGATGCAATGCGAACGTACCTTGCTCCAGCACTCTTCAACAGTAAAGTAAATGAATTGAAAAGACACGTGCCTAAAATGCAAACGTCTAATCAATTTTTTAACTTTTTCAACAAATGTTTTACTGTTGGTTTATTAGCAGGCTTTTGGTGATGGCATATAAGAAATAAAGTTTGCAGAAAATTATAATTTTGCAAAGCAAGCGGCCCTGCAAAAAGACAGTCAGTAGTGAGCTCTTCCTTGCCTCAGAAACTCGGCTAGAGCCAAGCAAGCGCGGCAATTCAGAGGGTACTTGGTCTCTGTTTTCTGGAACAGAGGCCCAAGACCACTTATATGTTACTGCAATCTTTTTTTCCTGCTTTGCTTGCCCTGTAACCTGCAACAGAGAAGAAAAATTCGTTTTAGCTCAAAAATTCAATAAAAACCGTTACCCTCCCCGACAACGGCGCCAAAATTTGATTGAACTTGAACCTGCACAAAAAATACAAAATTTTAGAACTTCAAAATAGAGATGTGCAAGTGCTCAATTCTACCGCGATAGCAAGTGGCTATGCGGGTCGTGATCTACCAGGAGGGTTAGCGATAGAAGCGTTCAAGGTTTGTATTGAAATCTTTGTGAAGAAAAACGAAGGTTCTTCTTTGTTTTAAGAAATGAAAATGAAAAAGAGTTAGGTAAAGTTAAGTATGGAAGAAGGTGGTAGAATGAGATGGTGGAGAAAATCAGAAAATGACTATGTACAAAGAAGTGGAAAAAGAATGAAAAAGATTTGAAAGATGTGGTTGTTGGTGATCTAAACTAAAGAAATAAAAGAAAGGAAAGAAGATTAAAGAAATACTTACCTAGTTTGGTTGATGACTTACCTGGAACCCTTACATGTTCTACCTTACTTTGGAGGCGTTCAACGCATAAGCCATAGGATCAAGCTCAGTTCCCAGTCGCATTACATCATCAAGATGAACAAGTATGAAATGATACAGAGTCTTGAGGAGGAGAACATCACCATGAATCATCGTTGGCACTCACACAACATTGTTATACTTATGCTTCTGGATTCACTTGCATGCTCATCAAAACAAAAAGAGGTAAAGTAGAAAGAGGAAGAAGAAAACAAAAGAAAAGACGAACATAAAAAAAATATTACCTTTATTGCTTGCAGAAACGATGGAAGAAAGAAGGAGGGTACATCGGTGTCACTCTCAATATAAGCCTCTCTCTCTTACTTACATGAATCTCAATCTAACCTAAGCTTACATACAAATTAAAATTACATAAAAAGAAAACAAAAACCTCTACTACAAAGTAGAAAACTAGACTAAATCCTAACTCTGCATGGTCGTCCCATTTTCAGTGCAAATACTGCCCTTTTATAGGCAAAAACCCAACCTACACGAGAAGATAAAGATAGGGGGAGCAAACGCTCCCCTAACTCCATAACGGAGCCGCGAAAACCCGGCTTTGGCCGTGTTTCCGCGGCCAAGGTGTGGCCAGGTGGCCACACCCTTTGGTGGAGCTTCCCGGCTTCTCGTTCTGGCTTTATCTTTAGTTGGATTTGCAGTTTAAGTCTGGGATTTTGACGAAATGGCCTTTGATCTTTTCTTCAACCGATCGATTCTGGGAGGATTCTTCTCAACCAGTTTTTAACCTCTCTGATTTTTGCCCTGATTCACTGAGTTCGAAGTAATTCTGATTTAATACAGAATTTGGTGGGCTTTTGAGCTCATTTCTCTTCACTCTACTTTAGAAATGGGCCTGCAAATAAATTAAACATTTAATTAGGACAATGCAGAGTTTATTCTATAATAAGTATGGAAATATAATAATAAATGTGCAACATTAGCGACCAATCACAAGGATTTAGAAGTTTGTTTAAAGAAAAATGAATCTTTGCAAAATGATTTGTCTACACATGTTTGCCATGCTAGGATAGTTTCACCTAGTTCACCTATTGTATTTTCACTTCTTCTTTAATTAAAAATGATATATCTGTTCTTAAGAAGAATATGAATTGTTTGGGCTCCACTTTGAGCCAATGTGTTGTGAGCCATACACGTTTGGAATCTTTCTTTCGAAAGAAACAAGTTCCTATTATGCATGCACACCCTCCACGGCATACACATGCTCCTCATGGTCACATCCATCACACTTTGTATGCTCATGTGTACACTTGTACACATTGTGGACGAAAGGGCCACCTTGCTAAATTTTGCTATAATCGTATACATAATGTAAATTTAGTAAATAAATTTGTTTGGGCTAGAAAAGGTACTAACCCCCATGGACCCAAAAGAGTGTGGGTACCAAAGACCACCCCTATTGTATTTGATGTAGGTGTGGGCTCTCGCATGACGTGAGAGTTATGGTGCCTTGAAGTGGATGCATTCCGAGCATAAAGAGGACTTTTTTGGATGCATCACTTTCAAGGGGAGTTTGGTGGGAGGACCACCTTGTTTTGGAGAACTAGAGAGGTGCCTTCATCAGTTTTGGTATCGATCTCAAACTCCCGTTTATATTTATATACTTTCTACATTATTGAGTTTTAGCATGTTTTGATTAGTATGTTAAATGCCATGATTATTAGATCTTTGACATGCTTATATTGCACTTGAGATCATCCATGTTTATATGGACCCATATTTAATGTGTTCTCACCATTGTTTAGCTATTATGTACATCATAGTTCTAATAGCATGTGGATTTACATAATGATCGTATTTATGTTTATCATGTTGATTTATATCTTGTTTTATGCTTCATGATTTGAATATATGTTTAGATGTTAGTTTTCATTAAAACTAGGATATATATACTTGTACATATAGTAGGTCACAAATAGATCATTATATGTTTATGCTTGAACGCTCTTTGTACCCATTAGATGTGCTAGTATAGTCTAGTTTTGATGATTCATGCATTTTAAACTTGTATTCCCATTTTTATACATGTTTTCCATGTTTACATGTTTAACTTCATGTATATGTCCATCTTGTCTAAACTATTGATTATACATATACATCCTTGAGCCACGTGCCTTCATGCATATACTTTTGTGGACTCGTTATGTTTTGGATATGTATGTATACTTTAGTTTAAACATGGCATACATATGCCTTGAAGATTAAATAGTTTTGATGATTTTCATGTTTAAGGGATATTGAGCTTTATTGCCTAATTTCATGATTATGTGTTTCACATAACACTGGTACACTTCATTTAAATGTTTCTCATGATTATGTTTTCATGAGTATGTATGGGATTTATGGACTTTGAGTGTTTAGTGACCATATGATTTACATGTTTTTCATGAAATATAATTTTGTTTTATTCCTTACTTGAAGGATTTCGTACTAGTTTTTAAGATTTTCCATTTAACTAGTTGCGGTATTCTTTGTTATGGTAGAGTTTTCAAGGATACTATATTTTTTAAACCTATTTTTGAAAACCCCTACCTTCCACGGGCGGTTGGTTAGGAGACCATGCCTTGTATGTTCTTTATTGAAAATCATTTTAAACATGTGCATGAATGGGTGGAAAAGTGATATGAGATATACACTTGATCTTATTATTATTTCAAATTGGTATCATTGGATTTTTTTTTTTCAATTGGTATCAATATTAACATTTTTTTTTGTATACTCATATATATTTTTTCGTGTATGTATGCTTTCAATTGGTATCATCTATTTTGATTGGTACTCATTTTTTCATACACTTATATTTGTTTTATTTGTGCTTACTATATTCCTATATTTTTTAGCACAAATGTTGATTATGCTAAGCTTAATTTTTAATGAGTATCATATTTCAATTGATTAGTTTTCAATTGGTATCCTAATACAAGCTTATGCATCATTTTATTAGGTATTTCATAAAGGAGGAGAAAATTCGTATTTTATCTTTTAACTGGTATTTTGTTTACCGTTGATTTCTACTCCCACACTTTATGTTGAAAATTGATTGAAAAATTGATTTCAATTTGGTATCATATGTTAAAAATAAAAAATATTCACAATTGATATCAAGATATTTATTTGTTTACTTTTAATTGGTATCTTAAAAATTGATTTTCTAAGATATCTCAAAATTTGTTTTATTGTGAAAATTCAAAATGTTGTTTTAAATAAAAAATATTAAAAAATTATGTGTTTTGATTTTATATTGCCTATATGCAAGGGGAGCTTAACATCTCTTCTACATATAAATTCATGTTGAGTGTATCATATATTGAGGAGCTTGACAACTCTTCTTTATACGATGCACGTGTGTAGGGGAAGCTTCACATCTCCTCTTATGCATTGCATATTATGTGTTATGTGAATTAGGGCTTGTCATCCTTTCTTCATGTAATGCATATATGTAGGGAAGTTAACTTTGCGTCTTCCTCTTCATGAATGTATATCGCATATACTTATTTATTGATTTGTTTGATGTCACCCCTTTTATTGTTTCTTTTGTTTTGAACAAAAAGGGGGAGAAGAATTTGTTTTTATTGGTTTGTTTTACTTTAACCCCTTTGTTGATGATTGACAAAAAGGGGGAGAAGTCTTTCAGTATATGTTTTGAAAAAAGGATTTATGTTCATGCATAGCAATAAAAAAAACAATTTTTGATGTGTTTCATGCTTGTTTATGCATGTTTTTCTCCATGTATTTGCATACATATTTATGAGCTTTCATTGCATATTTATTTGTTTATTGTGATGCATGAGTTAAGGGGGAGCTTTTTTGAAGCTTAACTTTAATCCATGCATATATAACTCCATGAGTTTTGTCATCATCAAAAAGGGGGAGATTTGTTGGCCCAGAGGCCTTTCACTCTAGTTTTAATGATGATTAACTCATGTAGTTATGTTTACTAATAATCTTGTGATGTTTAGTTTCAGATTCTTAATCAAGATATTAGTAGATGATTAGCTTCATCAAAGGTGTCTTGGAGCTTCTCACATGGTGATTCAAGAGCCCGAGCATGAAGATCATATATAGCACTCGGTGGAGTCAAGCTCGATGAATCACGATTTGGATCGAGTCGACTTGAAGACGGAGTTCGTCAAGAAGACTTCGGTACATAGTTTAGTTTTGTGTTTAGATCCATTTGTAAAGACTAGATAGTGTGATATGCTCAAGTTCACAACACACACACGTTTTATATTTTTGATATTGGTTTTCGGTTTTTTGGTTTAACCGATATTGGTTTTCATGAATAGATATTATATCCAAACAAGTTTACTTGGTTTTATGTATATTAGATTCATTCTATATACTTGTATACTTCATATCTTAGACAAACTTATTTTGATATGCCTATTCATGTGTTTTAGGTTTTGTGTTTTAACAAAACATATTTTCGGATTTATTATCAAAAACATGGATATATATATGTGTTTCATGTATATTGGACTTATGTCCATATGCAGCATGCTTCAAAGTGTTTAAGTATCATATTTTTGTATTTGGATGAGTTTTGGACAAAGCGTATTTTCAATTTAAAATCCAAGTTTGGAAAAATACGGTTTTTGGTTTTCAGCAAAATTTGTAAGTCACAAAAATGGTTCAAAATGTTTGAAATTTGTGTTGAAAATTTTCACACAAGTTTGTATATCAATGCATTATGCTAAAACTATTTTTTTGGATTTTTAAGGAATTTATGGGATTTTTAGAATATTTTAAACCAAGTTTTTCTGTCCCAGAACTGTGCCTGCCAGGCTCTGGCGGTCGACCGGGACGGTCGACCGGACCAAGAATCGGTCGACCGGACCGATCGACCGACGTGCACAAAACGTGCACATTGGCCAGCCACTTGGGCCGGTCGACCGGGCGGTCGACCGACTGCAAGTACCCTACTCTCGGGTGGGGCGGTCGACCGGACCGGTCGACCGTAAGGCTTGGGCGGTCGACCGGGCGGTCGACCGGCCAGAGAGCATTTGCTCTCTGGATTGGGACGGTCGACCGCTAGCCTCCAACGGTCAAAAATTTGACCGTTGGCGGTCGACCGGGCCGGTCGACCGCCAGCCGCTAGGGCTGAAAATCAGCCCCAACGGCTAGTTTTGTATGGGGGCTATATATACCCCATTTAGGGGACTGTTTTGATAAGTTTTCAAGAGGCAAAAATTTCTATACTCTCTAGTGTTTTTACAAGTTTTCAAAAGTGTTTTAGAGCTTAAAGTTTTCATCTTTATTTTGTTTTCAACGGTTTGAAAAAATCAAAGAAAAATGGGGATTTGGGATATTTCTTTAGATCTTCAATTCTATCATATTAATGGTGTTTTCCCAAGAATTCTTCTTTGTTATTTGTTTTCCAAAACACCTTGATTTCCACACTTGAGCTATCATTCTATCCTCTCTATAGGATCTTTTGTTTTGTGGAAAAAGAAGTTGTTTGTGGTTGAGATAGACCACCTAGTTGTTACCCTTCTTTATTTGGTGTATCTCTCTTTGGTAGAGGTTGATTTGGAGTGGTGGTTAGCTCTCTCTTTGGTAGAGGTTGAGGTTGTGGTTTACTCCCTTTTGTGTGAGGTGGAGTTGGATTTGTATCCCTCAAGTGTTGAGGTGATTGGTTTTTTGGCTAAGGGCCTACCCATCTTGTGTGAGGTGGTGTTTGTATTGCCTCGGTGGAGGTTGTATTAGTTGAGAGAGGAGTTCGGTACTCCTAGTGGATTGGAAATCCTTCTCGGTGAAGGCGGGGACGTAGAGCTCGGTGCTCGAACCTCGAAACACATCTTGTTGTTTGCGTTTGATCCATTGACTCTAAACTCTCTCTCTTTATTTGTGCATTGCTTTACTTTGTCATATCATATACATACTTGTGTGTTTGTGTGCCTCACTTGTGCTTAACCACGAGAGCTTCATATAGCGCCTCAACTTTTATTCAGAGGAATCAAGAGGAGTTAGTCCAGAGCCCTTCACGGGGAATTCGGCTACACTCGTTGGTTGCACTAAGTGTAGTTGCAAATTAGTTTTAATTTTCGTATTTAGTTCATTCGATTAGCGATACACCTATTCACCCCCCCTCTAGGTGTACTTACAAGGATTTCAATAGAAGAATAAATGGTTGAGTAGTAAGATAGTGAGCCCAGATTTTCTTCTTTATTAAAATCAACCAAACAATTTTCGAGCTTTTTAAATCACCTTCTCCAAAGTCTTATCTAAAGTTGCAATTTCTCTTTTAATCTCCTTCTTTCCATTCTCTTTTCAATTAAAAACTAGCAGAATTCTTTGTTATTAAACGAAATACCGAAAAGCTTTCATCGCATTCCTCCTCGTGGACATGACCCGTTAGCCACAAGCTACACGGTAATTTCTTAACTCTTTGATTGTTCTTTCATTTTAGCAATCAAATTTTGGCACCGTTGCCGGGGAGGGAATAGTATATTTATTTTTTAACAAGTTTGGTGTGTTATTTCAGGGACTTGAAGATTCAGATCTAGCATTCAAGCTTTGCAAGAGAAGACTTGAAAATTCTGTGCCCCTACTCTCGAAAGTAGGAAACAGAATTTCAAGAAATTGCGTTACAAAAGTTAAAAATTTCATTGGACTACTAAAACTCTTTTTTGCAGGACATATTGCTTGCAAAAAATTAAGTTTTTTATATTCTTGCTATTTATGCTATCCACCATCCCTGTTTTAATCCAACTGTAATTTGAGTGATTGTTAATTGCTTAAAAAACGTTTAGACTTGCATTCTAGGCATCTGTCTAATTACGTTTATTTTACAATTACTGTTGAAGAGAGTTAGAGACAAGGTACGTATGCATAGCTTATAGTTTTGGAAACATTCTTGGGTGATATTTGCCTTTGAATGCTACTTTTCTGTATCTTGCACACCTTGCACTATTAATTCTAAGGATAAAACCCAATTCAAGATAAGGTGGGGAAGTCGTTACCCTTCCTTAGCCACAAACCATCTCCAAGCACGCACAACCTAAGCCTAAGTAAAATCTGATAGACGTTGGCCTTAGGAACATCTCGAACTCACTAGGAGATTATCCTAAGGGGGAAGGTGTTGGAATTTGACCCTGCCAAATCAGTATCTAGGAAGGGGATTGAGGGCCGAAAGCCCAAGGTTGGTGGTTACTTAATTAAGGAACGTCTTTGACGGATAACCTCCCACCAATCTTGCCCTGACCTGACTGATTAGCTTATGGTCAAAGTCTACATATTACCTCCTGTGGACAATCAACCAGTTAGGAGTTGTCTAGGTCGGGTTACCTTAGATTAGGCTTGGTTGATTACTCTTGTTGACTGTTGGTAAACTTATTTGTGATTGTGATTGTGTTTGTGTATGCAAGTGTGGTCCAGAGACCCTAATTCATCTAGGTTGACTAGAAACACATCACCACCCAAGTTTGAACCAAGACCAGATCCGGTAATGGCTCAATCAACATCATTACAGGATGGTTCTATCCCATTAGAACCTCACTTCCATCTTGCATTCTACTTCTGTCGGTTGGTGAATATAATTTTGAGCTCAAGCCTCAATTCATCAACACATTCCCCAAGTTTCATGGCTTAGAGTCCGAAGATGCTTACTTCTTCATAAGAGAATTTGAGGAAGTATGTCTAATGATGAAAATCCCACACCTTGTAGACGATGTCATTAGGTTGAGATTTGTCCCTTTCGCTATTAAGGACCTAGCAAAGAAATGGTTTTACAGCTTAGCAGCTGGTTCTATCACATCTTGGGATGGTTTCATCAAGGTCTTCTTGAAGAAATTCTATCCAATTCATAAGACCACTCTCATTAGGAAGACAATCATGTAATTCAAGTAAGAACTGAGTGAACCATTCTGGAGGTACTTTGAACGTTTTAAAGCCCTCCTTATCCAATGTCCACATCATGAAATAGAGAAATGGCGAAATGCCAAATTCTTTATGACGGTTTAGACTATTCTACCAAAACCCTCTTAGAAAGTATGTGCCAAGGGGATTCTTGTAGAAGGATGAAAATGAAGGATGGGATTTGTATGAAAACCTAGCTGAAAAGACCATCCAATGGGAACCTACTAGTGAGACCTCTAGGAATCCAAACTCTTTCTCTTCAAAAGGAGGTCTCCATTCTATCGAATCATCGCTGATGAGGCTAAGTTCGCTAACCTAACAAGAAGACTGGAAGCTCTAGAAATGAAGGAACCAAGTCCAGTCAATCAAGTCAGCCCAAACTAATTTTCAACTCCGGGCTGCACTTACTGTCAAGCCATGAATCATGTGTTCGAGGAGTGCCCTGTGTTTCAGGCTCAGCAACAATACCATGAACCGATGAATGCGGCATTTTCAAGGCCGAACAATAATCCTTACGCACCAACGTACAACCCTGGCTGGAGAAATCACCCTAATTTCTCATGGAGCCAAAATAACAATGACCATTCACGATCAAATCATGCTAGTCACTTCCATCATGCCAATAATTCTTCCAATCATCAACCCAACTTTTTCAATTTCCATAATAATTCTCCCAACCATCCACCTAACTTTACAAACCATCAACAAAACTTTCCCAATCAAGCTCCACAATCCTCCTTCCAGAATCCTCAACTAGAAAGGAGAATGACTGACTTTGAAAGAAACATGGAAAGATACATGAAAAATCAAGATTCTCTCATGCAAACTATACAGAGGTTAGAGGTTCAAATGAGCCAACCAGCCACTCCACAGAATGAGAGACAGAAGGGTACCCTGCCTAGTCAGCCAATAACCAATCCTAGGAATTCTTAACAAGCTCATTTGGCTGAGGATCATTCATTAAATCAATGTAATGCTACTCATACATTGAGGTCAGGAAAGAGAGTTGATAATCAAGTGTCAACGCCAACCAATCTCATTCAGCACAACCACAATCAAGCAACCACCTCATCTAATCTAAATCCTTACAATTCTGACGAATTTGAAAAAGATAAATCAACCAGTCAGGTGCACCAACCTATAGTACCATTTCCTAATAGGCTGAAAAACAACAAGTAAAATCCACATATGGATAAGATAATTTAGATGTTTAATCAAGTGAAGATAAATGTGCCACTTCTTGATGCCATCCAACAAGTCCCTTCCTATGCTAAGTTTCTTAAGGGCATGTGCACCAAGAAGAGAAAGACTAATGTACCAAAAAAGGTCTTCTTAACCACTAACATTATTGAGCTACTATCGGGTCCGATCCCTGTCCAGTACAAGGATCCAGGTAGTCCCACCATTATCTGCACAATAGGACAAGCCAAGATTAGTCGTGCACTTCTTGACTTGGGGGCAAGTATCAACTTGCTTCCATTCTCAGTTATTCAACAACTCAGGTTGGGCGATCTTAGTAATACTCGAGTCACTATCCAACTGGTTGACCGTTCAGTAAAAGTTCCAAAAAGGGAGATTAATGATGTCCTGATCCGGGTAGGGGAGTTTATTTATCCTGTAGATTTTATAGTTCTGGAGACACAACCTGTGTCCAACTCTAATTATAGGTCTCAAACTCCTGTTATCCTAGGGCGACAATTCCTTGCTACTGCCAATTCCATCATCAATTGTAGGAATAGGTCCATGAGGTTAACCTTTGGGGACATGACTAGAGAAGTCAATGTCTTCAATCTAGGAAAACAACCCCGCGATCTTGAGGACCAAACATTTTAAGTCAACCTAATTGAGAAATTAACAAGTGAACATAGGAAAGAATTGGAACTAGAAACTGAGTGTGACTTCGGGTTAGAGTCTGACGACTTTAATCTTGATCAGGTTGTAGATTCTAATGTGAATTGGGCCTCGAACCCTATTTCACCAATAATGGAGCCAACAAATTTGACTAGTTCTTCCAACCAGCCTTCCTCTTCCTTAGAATTGAAAGCCTTACCTGTGCATCTCAAGTACGTCTATCTAGGCGAACAAGAGATCTTTCCTGTCATCATTGCCTCCCATTTAAATGACGGGGAAGAAGAAGATCTTAAAGCAATTCTCAGAAAATATAGAGAAGTCATTGGTTGGACTATGACTGACATAAAGGGATTAAGTCTGACCATCGTTCAACATCGTATTCATCTCAATGAAGATGTCACACCTAAAAGAGACCTGTAGCGTAGGTTAAACCCTATAATGCAAGAGGCTGTTCATGCTGAAATTGTAAGACTCTTAGACAATGGGATAATTTATCCCATTTCTGACAGCCAATGGGTCAGTCCTGTCCACGCGGTTCCAAAGAAATCCGATTTCACCGTAATGAAAAATGAGAACAAAGAGTTGGTCCAAACTCGACTTCCCACGAAGATCCGAGTTTGAATTGACTATAGGAAGCTTAATGCTGCAACTCTTAAGGACCATTTTTCACTTCCCTTCATTGATCAAATGCTTGAACGTTTGGCAGGTCACGAGTATTACTGTTTCTTGGACGGTTACTCGGGGTATAACCAGATCCCTATTGCTCCTAGGACCAAGAAAAGACTACGTTCAAATGTCCATTTGGGACATTTGCTTATCGTCGAATGCCTTTCAGTTTATGCAATGCCCAATAACGTTTCAACGTTGCATATTGAGTTTTTTCTCTGATATGGTAGAACGATTCTTAGAGATCTTTATTGATGATTTCTCCATCTACGGAGATTCATTCACTCAATGTCTCCACCATTTAGAACTTGTCCTCCAACGTTGTGCTGAGAAAAATCTGACATTGAATTGGGAGAAATGCCACTTCATGGTAAAACATGGAATTGTCTTGGGTCATGAAATCTCCAAGAAAGGAATTGAAGTGGACAGAGCTAAAATTGAGGTTATTGCTAAGCTTCCTATTCCCAAATGCGTTAAGGACATTAGATCCTTCTTAGGACACGCTGGTTTCTACCGAAGATTTATCAAGGATTTTAGCAAAATTGCTAGGCCCTTGACTAATCTGTTAGTTAAGGATGTGTCCTTCACTTTTGATACTGAATGTATGAATTCTTGGGAGAAGCTTAAGAGAGAGCTTATTTCTGCACCAATCATATCTGCACCGGATTGGTCTAAGCCGTTCGAAATCATGTGCGATACTTCCGATTTTGCCATAGGCGCTGTCCTAGGACAACGCATTGATAACAAGCAGCATGTGATTTACTACTCTAGTAGGACTCTCAATGATGCTCAATTGAACTACACTATGACTGAGAAGGAATTCTTGGCAGTAGTGTTTGCCTTAGAGAAATTTCGTCCCTACCTACTAGGGTCCAAAACCACCATTTTCACCGATCATTCTGCGCTTAGGTACCTCATGATGAAGAAGGACGCCAAGGCCTGACTCATTCATTGGATCCTCCTTCAAGAATTTGATCTTGAGATTCGAGACAAGAAAGGCGTAGAAAATTTCATTGCTGACTATCTCTCACGAATCCCTAATTCTCCATGCAACGAATTGCCCATAAATGAGGATTTTCCTGATGAAAATCTCTTAGCTATCTCTAGGGAACCTTGGTTTGCTGATATAGTGAATTACTTAGTCACAAACCAAACTTCGTCTTATTAGTCCAAAAACGATATATACTGGTTCTTATCCCAAATCTGGTATTTCTTTTGGGAGCAACCATAACTTTTTAAGTACTGTTCTGACTAAATTATTAGGAGATGCATTCCTATGAGGAGGTTAAGAGTGTTCTATCCTTTTGTCACGAACTTGCATGCGGTGGACACTATGTTCCCCGCAAGACTGCTGAAAAAGTGCTACAAAGTGGGTTCTATTGACCCACTTTGTTCAAGGATGCTTATGAATTTTGCAAGACGTGCCATGGATGCCAAATGGTAGGAAGAATCTCAAAACGAAATATGATGCCCCTCAACCCAATTCTAGAAATAGAACTTTTGATGTTTGGGGCATTGACTTTATGGGTCCATTTCCTAATTCATTTGGAAACCAATACATATTGGTTGCTGTGGATTATGTGTCCAAGTGGGTAGAAGCCATTCCTTGTAAAACTAATGATAACAAAGTTGTCATAAAGTTTTTGAAAGAGAACATTTTTTCACGCTTCGGAACCCCTCGTGCTATCATCAATGATAATGGCACTCACTTTTGCAATAGATTCTTTGAAGCTCTTATACGAAAGTATGCCATAACTCACAAGTTATCCACACCTTATCGTCCTCAAACCAGTGTGCAGGTTGAGGTTTCCAATAGACAAGTCAAGCTTATCTTGGAGAAACTATGAACCAAAACTGGAAAGATTGGTCCATCAAACTTGTAGATGCCCTATGGGCCTACATGACTGCTTTCAAGACAATTCTAGAAATGTCTCCTTATAGATTAGTCTATGGTAAAGTTTGTCACCTGCCCGTTGAGTTAGAGCACCGGGCCTTATGGGCAATCAAGCAGTTGAATTTTGACTTGACTAAGGCCGGTGACCTTCGAAAGTTACAAATTTCCGAATTAGAGGAGTTAAGAAATGAGGCCTATGAAAATGCTAGGATCAGTAAAGATAGAGTTAAGATTTTTCAGGATAAACACATCATAAGAAAAAACCTTTGTCCCTGGACAAAAAGTCTTACTCTATAATTCTAGGCTTCACCTTTTTTCAGGAAAATTGAAATCAAGATGGACTGGGCCTTTCGTTTTAAAAATCGTGTTTCCACACGGTGCAGTTGAGATCAGTGACACCAAGAATGGAAATAACTTTAAGGTAAATAGTCAATGCCTTAAACCTTTCTTAGAATCGGTGCCGGTAAATGAAACGGCTATGGGTCTTTTTGACCCCGTGTATCGATAGCTTCCCTCTTTTCCATTTTATTTCATGCATCTATACATTTCTTTCATACATTAGGGACAATGAATGAGATAAGTGTGGGGGAGGGTTAACATTAACATGACTAATATAACAAATATATATATATATATATATATATATATATAACAAAAAAAAACTTTTTGAAAGGTTAGAACAATATTTTGATATATTTTTTGTAAGAAATTAAGTCAATTTTAAGGAATAAGAAAATCATAATTAGGAATTCTTATACATGGTCAAAGTCAGATAACTTGTTTGATTTTTAGGGTTAGGAAGAAAATTTGTGAAAGTAATTTAGTCTTGATATTTACCTTGATGACGTATGCACACTAAATACACTTACACACTTAGGGTTTAAAAACAAAGGCTCTTATGCCTTATAAAAAAATATATGTAAAAAAATAAATAAATCTAATTATTGATTAGCTAGGTGCTTTGGCCTAAGCAAGCCTTGGTATTTATGCAAAAGATAATTTAATAAGTTTGAATATATATATATATATATATATATATATATATATATATATATATATATATATATAAATCCTCTGATTAAGCTGGGTATTTGTGCCTCATGAAGTATAAGTATTCACACCTAAAAGGGGTCCATTTTATAAATAAAACCTTAGTTTCGTAGCCTTGTCTGCTCGAGTGTTTAAGTCCTTAGGGGTGTTTTCTCACCTGGTGCCCTAAAACTGTCCGATTTGGGTGACACCGACTAAAGGCTCGTTACATGGGCAGATTAGAAAGCCTAATGAAATTGAGGAATAAATTCCACCAAAAATAAATATAAATAAGGTATATGGGTTAATGTTAAAGAACTCTTAGTCAACTTCACAGTCACGATGGAGCACACGACTCAGGGTAAATTAATAGACTAGATGACAGGTACAAATTGACTCCTTACTTTGATTGAAGACATATTTTTGAATAGAGACTGAGTTTCGGAATGAAAAATTTGATATTCCTATAACTTATAGATTACTTAAAGCCTTACAATATACTTCAAATGTTTTCTCCTTTCAAAATGCTTTTCGAAAATACTAACAGTTTTTATGAATTTTGTGGGTGCAATCTACTGAAAACCCTCATGAGACAAAACTCGTCCTCTAGTGGTAACCTAGAGGTTTAACGGCTTGTTGCACATGCTCAGTGCAATCAAGTGAAAGTGGTCTAATAATTGATTAGAATTAGTCTGATATTTTGCTCGAGGGCGAGCAAAAGATAAGTGTGGGAGTGTGATCAGTCACATATGTTGCATATACATTGTCACCTTACCATACTTTTTAGCTAATAAATCCTATTAATAAGTCTTCTTCTTCTTTGTTAAATGTAGGCCCAATTGCTAAAAGAAAGAAAGGAGAAACAAGCCCAAAAGCCCATAAAATTCTGATCTAATTCAGAATAAATTCGAAATTAAGGAATCGGGCAAATCTTGGCATATCAGAGAGGTAGAAAATCGGTTAAAATGAATCTCTCTGAATCAAGCGGTTGAAGCCAACAAATTAAAGATCATTTCGTCAAATCTGAGAGTTATAACAGTGAATCCAGCAAGACAAAAGGGAAGCCAAATCCTCGCCAATTGATCCTCCACGCGGCTTGTTGGTGGAGATAAGGGAAGCGTTTCCTTATCTCCTCACTCCCTTCCCTCTGAGGTTTTGCCTATAAAAGCTAGGGTTTTGTACTGAAAAAGAGAGTGAAGAGTAGAATTAGAATTTTTGTTTATACCTTAAAGTTTAGGCTCTTTGTTAAATAGTACAAAAGTTGTATTTTTGTTTTGCAATTTGTAGTTCATTACAAATACTTGTGAGAGAGAGAGGAATTGAGTGCTTGTACTTGAATATTAAAGTGACATCAATACAAAAATCGAGCTACTTTTTCTTCCACTCATTCATGGTATATCTTGCGTTATTTACTTGCATTTTTCTTTGTCTTCCATGAGTAGCTAAATCGGTTTTCTGGGCTCACTATTGTACCTCTCTTCAATTCTTCTTCTTTTCTGATTTTAATGCAAAAGACCCAATGAATCATTTGCATGCCTAACTTAAAGTCTTTCTTCTTGAAAGTGTTCTTGAAGGCACATGAGAATGGGTTTGGATTTTAAACTCATACTTCTTTTAAGAACGTCTCTTGAACTTGTTTTTATCTCATACTTGCTTCTTCGCACTTGATGATTTAACATTCGATTCAAAATGGTTTCTTAAAGAAAAGAGTTAACTTTTCCAACCATCTTATATGCTTTAATTCAAACTTTCTAAAGTCAACCTTAAGTTTTGCCTATGATCAAGTTGAGGCACTAAGGATTTCAATAGAAGAATAAACGGTTGAGTAGTGGTAGTGAGCCCAGATTTTCTTCTTTATTAAAATTAACCAAACAATTTTCGAGCTTTTTAAGTCACCTTCTCCAAAGCCTTCACTAAATTTGCAACTTCTCTTTTAATCATCTCCTTGTTTCCATTCTCTTTTCAATTAAAAAACTAGCACAATTCTTTGTTATTAAACGAAACACCGAAAAGCTTTCATCGCATTCCTCCTCGTGGACATGACCCGTTAGCCACAAGCTACACGGTAATTTCTTAACTCTTTGATTGTTCTTTCATTTTAGCAATCACTTCGCCAGACGCTTCTCCCAGCTCTGCCATGAGCTCAACGCCACGACTCCGCTGTGGGTCTTTTATGGTCATCTTTGACCGATCAAATCCCCATATGAGATCAAATCTAATTGAGATCAAATCTAATTGAGATCAAATTTGGTAGTTACTTGCCATAATCTTTTGACTCTCCCAATCAGGTGAGAAGATCAGGGAGATCTTTTAGTTATTTGGAAAGAATCAAGGGAGTATCCCTCATTTAGCAGAGCGGATCAAGAGATCAGCGCTACTTGCTATTCCTAGCTTCACGAAAGCTGTCTATCAGATTTTCAGGGTAATTATACTCCTATTCCTCCTTATAAATAGCCCACCAGAGGCATACAAAGAAGAGGCTGAAAAAAGAGAGGAGAAACGGTTAAGGATAGAGAGGAGATCAGAAATCTACTCTCTCGCTTCCAAGAGCACAGAGAATTACTTCTTTAATCCTGCAAGGATAAATTCAGGGTGCTAATACCCTAAGATCTTCCTCCCTCTCAAGGAATTTTTAGAGTCAGGCGAGAAGGAATTCCCAAGCGGAGGCAGTTTGAGAAATAGCAAGAGGGCTCTACCGACCCTCTATTCTCCGATTCCCCGAACCAAGCGAGAAGGGAGTCTTATCAGGCGGTAGTCCGATCATCTGACCGATCGCATTGTCAAAGGGATAAAGTGATCGCGCGCTGATCAGATTTCTACCGGCATACTTTCCCAGAAATCTCAGAGGAGATCTACCTGTAATCTTCTTACTGTAAAGAATTACTTGTAATTTAGCTCCTCGATACTTTTTTGTAAGTTTTTCCCTTTGCAAAATCAATGGAAAATAAGATGGCGACTCTGCTGGGGAACACATTCTCCATTGATGAGAATCAAGTGTCGCAATGCGACGAGCAAACCTTTGGGTCTATTGCTGAGACGCCGGTCATTCACTCTGGCTAAGAGAAGTTCAAACAACTTTTTCCTGGGGGTAGCAAAAGTCCCCTACGTACGCGCAAGTACGAGAAAGTCGGCGTAGCCAGAGCCCCCCTGGCTAATTCTTGGAAGCAAGTTTCTGTTGAGACAGATAAGGCTCTCCGCAAGCCTATTATGGTCTTCTGGCGCAACAAGGAGACGGTGTCGCAATGCGAGGGTCAGAATCTTAAGCCTGTTACCTTCGAAAACCTGGTCGTTCATTTCGAACAAGGAAAATTCGAAGAGCTCCTCTTAGAAGGTAGTCCAGTACTCCACATAGGGAAGCATAGGAAGGTCTCAATGGCCAAGGTTTCAGAGCAGAAACCGGAAGAAGATTCCTCCCAACTCCTCTCAGCCTCGCGCGAGGCAAGCTAGGTTCCCTTCTAACCTAAATCTTCCCTCCCAAAGCAGATGTGGAGGCCAAAACAGAAAGCTCTATATGAAGCTTCAGGCGTAGCTACGCCACAGGTTCGCCTGTCTCGCAAAGACAAAGGCAAGATGCCTGCCTACTTCGTCGAGACTATCAGCCGTGAGGCTAGAACAGCGACTATACCTTCGCCGAATGCAGGAGCAGTGACTCCTCGCGTCAACCTCGTTCTTCCGAGCGAAGTTACTGATAGCACGGCAGGCACAGCGCCAGTACCTCAGGGTACCCGCAGAGTTCCCTGCCGCCAGGATGGGGCTAAAGCACCTAGCAGTGCTAACAACCTTCGCAGCAAGGTAGAGAACAAAGCACCACAGCGTGCTTCGCTCCCAGGTTCCTCAAGCGTTAAGTTCGCCCTTTACGGTGGAGCTAAGGGATTATCCCTGGTGCTGATAGCGGTGCTTATGCAGTTTCAGTGCCTAAGGGTGCTCCCGAAGTTCTTAGCCGCGGAGCTAGAACTAAAGCACTATCTAGTGTCAATCACCTCTGTGGTGATGAGAGGAACAAAGCATCAACCTATGTTTCGTTTCTAAAGCTTGTAATCAAGAAGGTGGTATCAAAATTACCTGAACGCATCAATGCGCGATCCACCAGAGTCTCTGCGCTGAGTCGCTTAAGCTCGGCTGGGTCCGACTTACGAGAGTTCTTAGCAAGCAAACGAAAGTCAGAACCTTTCCAGACTTCTCCCTCCTGTTGTTAACAAGTGGGATGTCAGTTGTGACAATCCACTCAGTCCATTACCGGCTAGGACCAATCCCAGCCACTCCTCCAGACCGACGGTCAATTTTTGATCGACTATCGGTGTAAGCTCCGGTGAAGCATCACAAAAGGGGTGTATCGCAAAATCTACCAGATCTGCCCTCTACATCCGTCAATATGATCGAAAGGGGGCGGGAGCCGCGTAGGGGCAGACGAGTGCCACATGCTGCTACCTCCCCTCCCTCCAGTTCTCCAGATCCAGATTATAGTCTGGGCTTATGCCAAGTCTTGGTGCACGAAGAAGGTGTCTTCTGAAACCCCAGATCTAGGGTCGCAATACCCTATAGTTATGAGCATCCATCCTCCTCAACTGTAGTAACCTCACCAGAACCAATGAAAGGATTATTCCAATGGTCTAATAAGGAGGACGAAGATAGTGGGTATGCCTCTTCAGCAACAGTCAGCTCGGTACAAATAGATAGAGTGTCAGTAAATATGGCTGATAACGGTAATGATGACCTCCGTTGTCAGTTGGAGGCTCAAGAGCAAACCTCTAAGGCTCAGCAGGAAGCCTTAGACAACATTCAACAGATGCTCGCCTAACTCCTTATTAACCGGAATAATAATGATACCGGGAGTAATCATAATGAGGAAGAACATCATAGCAATGAACAACCAAAGACTGAAAAGTCAAAGGAAAGTTCTTCTATAGACGCTGAAGTTCTTAAAGGCATCTAAGCTCAGATCACATCCCTGCTCAGAGGGATGAACTAAAGAAAGTAGGGGCAGTTCGTCCTTACGTACCATACCCACCAAAGTTCAAGCCACCAACGTTACATACGTATGATGGTAAATGCTCGCCGAACCAGCACATCTACTATTTTCGGTCTCAGACCAGTAATGTTATAGACAATGATGCTATTATGGCCAGACTGTTCATTGGCACCCTGAAGGGGATAGCATTCGACTGGTTCCGAAGCCTCCTCCGGGCTCTTTCAATTCTTGGATCGACCTAGAAACTCGATTTCTTTCTCGTTTCCACGAGGATGATACTGAAGTAACCATGGACAAACTCCTCTCTACCGTACAAAAGAAGGGTGAATCTGTCCGAGACTACATTGAACGGATCAGAAACTTGTCTCTGATGTGCCTAGCTGGGATGCCATTACCCATGCTCTTGCAGACGTGCAGGCATAATTTTCTCGACCAAGTGAAAATTCGTATGAGGGCTGTCAAAGCCCATACCTGGAAGGACTGGTCGAACAAGCAGAGATAGCCGAAAAGCCGGCTAAGAAGTTCGAACCATCTACCCCTAAAGGCAAATGGGATATGAATAATAAAGGACGCAGCGATATAACACAGTCTTACCAAGCCAAAGGGAAAGAGACTATGTCTGTTGAATTGTCAAGAGATGTTCATTCGAAGGCCAAGAAGAGCATTTTCAATAATCAGGAGTCTAAGTTTCCTCCGAAACAGTACTCCTTCAAAGATGAGCAAGTGGTCACAATATTCTATTTTCTCCACAAAGGGAATAAACTGAAGTTGCCGAATGTTCGACGCCCTAATGAAATGGGGCGCACGAACGATCCCAACTATTGCCTCATTCATATGATGGTTTATCATCCTACTGATAAGTGCTTTGTCCTCAAGGACAAAATTCAAGCTTTAGTCGATGCCAGAGTTGTGACTCTAAAATCAAATCAAAAGAAAGTCACTACAAACATGGTGACCCTCGAGTTCGCAAAACCCAAAAGGTTACAGTTCCTGATGGGACCTTTTCAATCCCTACACCACGGCTAGAAGTAAAGCATCCTTAAGCTAAAACTCAAGAATTAAGGGTCTTGTTCCCTTGACATTGGTGATATGGAAAATCATGTGGATACACCCAGACCTTGTCCAAGACGAACAATGGGATTCAAAGAAATCCAAGTCAAAGAGCAAATCTTGTAATGTTATCTCTATCTTGCCAGATAATGGCAGTCTCATGACAGCTTCTCTTAGCGATTCTGAAGGGGAAAAGCATACTTGCACAACGCAGGCTAATGTACCTCGGCCAACATGCACTCGATCAGGGAAGTCATGCTTAAAATAGTATAAGAAATTTACTGACGAGACATAACATCAGACAACATCAGTACAAATACCTACACCGGCTCCGCTCCTGACGACGGGAAAAGAGAAGCAGAAAGAAATCCGGTTTGACCATGTCCTGAAGAAGCCTTTAGGCCCAGGGCTTAACAAGCCCTTTTGTTTTGATGTATTGGCCAGCTGGCTAATATCCCAGCTCGTATCACCATACACGAGCTCCTTCATCTGTCGAAAGAGACAAGAGAAGCACTTAGGGATGCACTGGCTAACTCAGAATCATTCCTAACATATATGCCAGAAATCCTTAAGGATGACACTCGGCCCTCTTGCCCTGAATGCCATCATGTACAATCAAAGGTACCTGCTATTACTTTCATAGCGGAGGATATACTTCTCAAGGATAACAAGCACGATCGACCTTTGTACTACACTGGATACATCAGTTCGACATGCATTGAAAGGGTACAGGTTGACCCGGGGTCTGCACTCAGCATCATCCCCAAGAGGCTCCTCTACTTCCTTGGTATACCACTGTATGGTTGTCTGCAACCACTACAACATATATAATTTTAATGCAGGGAGTAGTCATCCACTTGGAAAGATTCGACTCCGTTGCCGAATAGGGAGCCTGAAGTCAGAGGTGACGTGCTATGTCATTGATGCTGACACATCTTACAACTTGTCACTAGGGAGACCCTGGATCCACGCTAATTGGATTGTCCCCTCCACTCTGCACTAGTGCTTCAAATATGTTGAAGATGATGTAACAATATGTCTTCGCTGAGAAGCAACCATTCAATGGGGTGAAAAACTACTTTACTGACGCTCTCCTATATCAAGAGGTTGGTAAAACGTCAAAAGAATCATTGCCTGACAACGATGATAGTGGCAATGAGGCAGATTCAGAGTCTGAAGCAAACATGCCAGCCATTTGGTTCGGTGAACCGATTATAGCATGTTTTAATAATCTCCAATGTAACACTTCTTCTGAAGATGAGGGCGAATGGGTAATTAATGACAACATTTCCTTTGATTATCCTGTGAGTATCGAATTCTTTGAGTCCGTTACGGATAGCTCTCTGCACATGCCCTTACATAAACCAAGTGCATCAAGTACATCTGTGCAATCTATAGAAGGATCTATTTTAGTGGTTCCTCTATCCAAAGAGGGTCAATTACCAATAATATTTGGTAAAACCCAACTGCGAAGGTCTGCAGCTACGGATTCAAGTTCAGACTCAGACATCCCACAAATTTTCCATTATGCACGATCAGCGCAGCATATGATGAGGAAAATGGGATATAACCTGCAGCCTGGGAAGGGCCTGAATTTCGAAAAAGGAAAATGTGCTTTTTTGCGTAACTCTATGCCAAGAGGGAAACCAGCAAATTACTATGATAACACACGCAGGGGGTTGGGATACGTTACACCTACACCGCCAACAACGGTTCGACCCAAAGATAACAAACCAATCCTATCACGTTCTGCCTCTTCCTCCGAATGGGATTCAGATGTCAGTGTGAAAACGTTGTTCAAAGAACTCACTGTTAATATGACTTCAAGCAGCCAATTGGAGCTAGCGGAAGCTACTGATGAGGAACGATGGGGTCAGCAATTAGATCTCCAGTGGGAAAGTGATTCGAACAACGTGAACCACCTACTGAAGACAAGGTGATCTTGGGTAGTCAAGATCACCCTAAGCCCATCTTTATAAGTGAGAGCTTATCACTCACAAAAAGAGAAGAATTGATGGTACTTCTAAGGGACTATATAGATGTCTTTGCGTGAAACTACGAAGACATGCCCGAACTTGATCCACAAGTAGCCATGCATCGTTTGAACATCAAGCCTGACGCTAAGCCAGTCAAGTAACAACAACGCCAATTTCCTCCGAACATTATGGAAGCTATTGAAGCTGAAGTCCATAAACTCATTTCATGTGGCTTCATACGGGAGAAGCAACATCCAGATTGGGTTGCTAACATCGTCCCCGTTCTCAAGAAGAATGGAAAAATTCAGATCTGTATTGACTACCGCAATCTTAATACAGCTTGTCATAAAGACGAATTCCTATTGCCCATCACCGATGTCATGATTGACAATACCTGCGGATTCAAAAGAATGTCTTTCATGGACGGCTTCTCAGGATATAATCAAATTAAGATGTATCTAGAGGACGAGAAGCATACTTCATTCCGGACACCGTTGGGGTATACTGTTATACCGTGACGCCTTTCAGGATAAAGAACGCGGGAACGACTTATCAGCAGGTAATGAATATGATTTTTCGTGATCATCGTCGAAAGACGGTAGAATGTTATGTCGACGACATTGCTATCAAAAGTCGCGATAAGAATGACCATCTTCGTAACTTGAGAACGATATTCAACATAATGCGGGCTCATCAACTGAAGATGAATCCGACAAAATCCTTCTTGGGAGTTTCGAGTGACAAGTTCCTTGGATTTATTGTTACATCAAAAGGAATTTATCTTGACCCAAACAAAGTCAAAGCCATTCAAAGCATGCATCCACTTAAGAATCTCAAAGAACTTAGAGGCCTGCAAGGTAGACTGGCTTATATCAGAAGATTCATTGCAAGTCTCTTAGGCTGCTGTCAACCGTTCACCCGACTCATGAAAAAGGGTGTTTCTTTTGTATGGGATCAAGCCTGTCAAGAAGCTTACAAAGATATCAAAAGATATCTCACAAAACATCCAGTCTTAGTAGCTCCCACATCAGGAAAACTATTCTTGCTTTATGTGAAAGTTATGGACCATTCTCTTGGTGCTCTACTTGCTCAAAAAGATGATAATGGTCACGAACAAACTATTTATTATCTGAGAAGGACTCCGATAGGGAAAAATCTCGCTATAATCCTATTGAGAAAGAATGCTTAGCTCTTTTCTTTGCTATGCAGAAGACACGACATTATTTGGTCGGCCAAACCATACATGTCATTTCCAGAGTAAATCCTCATGACGAAATCAGGATCACTGAATTCTAGATTAGTTAAGTGGGCCCTCCTTTTGTCTCAGTACGACATGATCTTTGCCCCTCAGAAGACAGTTAAAAGCCAGGCACTTGCAGAGTTCTTGGCTGCTCATCCGATTCCGAAAAGCTCAAAACTTTATGAAGACATTCCGGATGAAGTCTTCGAATCTAATATAATTTTAGAGGATGAAGTTTGGCAGATGTTCTTCGATAGAGTATCATGAATAGGCCCTGAAGGCAAAATCATTACCGGTGTGGAGGTTGTGTTTATCTCACCACAAACCATGTCCTTCCTAGGGCATTTTCTCTGACGGAATCATGCTCCAACAATGTGGCAGAATACAATGCTCTACTCATTGGTCTTCATCTCGCTCACGAAATAGGGGTACGCTACCTTGAAGCTTATGGCGATTCGAGACTGATTATCAATCAGGTTAAAGGCGAATATGAGGTCTGTCACGAAGATTTGGTACCTTATTATCACGCAGTCATCGAAATGGCTAATTTATTTGATGGCTTCTACATCGGCCACGTGTCTCGATCCCAGAACACTAGGGTCGATGCTCTGGCTGCATTAGCAACAACGCTAGCCTTACCAGACGACACCAAGTATCACCTTACTGTGGCAACTCGACACCTTGTTTGCTCTAAACATATGTTGAGAACCAAAGAGGCCTATAACATCTCAACGGATCTTGAACCGAGAGATTGGCGATTTCCCCTCATCGACTATGCTTTTCATGGTTTGCTGCCGGACGACCATAAAGAAGCAGCATCTATCAGATGAAGGTCTCTCCGTTTTTACTATGACCCAACACTGAAGACACTATACCGTCGTTCATACGAGGGTATCCTCCTGTGTTGCCTTTCTAATTTAGAAGCACAGGAAGTGCTCAAAGAATTGCACGACGGCATATGTGGAGCTCATCAGCCAGGTTTAAAACTCAAGGACCGATTGCACAGGCTTGGGTATTATTGGCCAACCATGATAGCCGATGCCATCCAATATGCGCGAAGGTGTAAGGCATGCCAAATCCATGCGGACTTCATACATCAGCCTCCAGAGTTGCTCCATCCAATTGTTGCTTCGTGGCCATTTGAAGCGTGGGGAATCGATGTCGTAGGGCCAATCAGCCCCTCTTTAACAAAAGGTCACCGGTTTATCTTAGCAATAACCGATTACTTTTCAAAGTGGGCAGAAGCTATACCACTGCTGGAAGTTAAAACTTCTAACGTGATTAATTTCATCAAACACCATGTCATCCATCGATTTGGTGTCCCTAGGCGGATCATCCATGATAACGGTCCCCAATTTGCAAGCCAGGTATTCTATCAGTTCTGTGGTAAGTATCGAATTCAGAATGTGACATCAATCGCTTATAACCCTGCCGCTAATGGCTTGGCGGAAGCATTCTACAAGATAATCATTAAGCTACTCAAAAAATTCGTTTCATCAAATAAGCGAGACTGGAATGAGAAGCTTAGTGAATGTCTTTGGGCCTACCGAACCATAGTTCGGACCCTGACAGGTAATACACCTTTTTCCCTGGTATACGGGTGCAAAGCAGTCATATCGTTAGAAATTAAGATGCCATCATTACGAGTCGCTTTGATGACTAAGATGACAACGGAGGACAACGATCGGTTGCGACTCTAAGAGCTCGAAGCCCTAGATGAGAAGCGGTTACAAGCTCAGCAACACATTGAGTTGTATCAAGCCCGGATCTCAAAAGCCTTCAATAAGAAGGCTAAGCAAAGAGTCTTCCAGAAAGGAGATTTAGTTTTAGCCGTCAGACGACCGATGATCATGACGCACAAAACCAAAGGCAAATTTCAGCCCAAATGGGAAGGACCGTTTGTAATAGAAACAGTCTATTCAAACGGAGCATATCGCCTTATGACTTAAGATGGTGACTTACTCATGATGCCGATCAACGGCAGGTTCTTAAAGAAGTATTATCCTTGATAGGATCCTTCTCATGATCATGTTAACGTGGCACTCCTGATCAAGACCTTCAGATCCAAGATATGCAAAAGGAGCGCTCCTCTCTTTCTCTAAACGAGATCATACAACCATAAACCAGTGTCCAGCTGATCGAACCTGGTTGTCTCAAAGAAGAGCCAAGGTTATGAATACAGTAACAAAATAATCCAATGGCCCTAGTGGTTAAGGATAGAGGAAAATGTTGGCCTTTAAGCCCAACATAAGTCCTCGATAACTCATCATGCTGAGGGGAATAGCATGGCTAGTCCGACTCAAACGGTAGTTGGTAAAGGCGTATCAAATCCGTTGACAGCTGAGGATTTGCTAAAAATCTTAAGGGACCTGTTCCCATTTGATTCCACGGTTAAGGATAGAGGAAAATGTTGGCTTTTAAGCCCAACATAAGTCCTTGATAACTCATAATGCTGAGGGGAATGGCATGGCTAGCCCGACTCAAATGGTAGTTGGTAAAGGCACATCAAATCCATTGACGACTGAGAATTTGCTAAAAATCCTAAGGGACCTGTTCTCATTTGATTCCCTCTCCAAAATCACTTACCAATTCCCATCCATGGAATGGTAAGACCATATAGAAATGTATTCATATCCCTTGCGAAATGACGAGTCTAACCTATCATGTTAACATTAAACCTCTGATAGCAAAACTTTAATCTACTACCCAACGGATAAAACTAACATTCCCAGTAAATAAACCCCGCCTGTCATTCTCTTCAACAGAATGACAGGTCTACTCAAATTACTGTTATGTTTAAGCACCTCCAACAGTAAATGAATCCTTGTCAAGTTAACATCACACTTCTGGCAAGTTGCTTTACAAATCCTCTCGGAGTTCTCTGACATATGATCTTTTACGGAACTTGTTTCCTAACTCCCCAGTGAGTTTTTGTTAGATTCCCCTCAAAGTCTATCAGTCCTTAGTTGACTTTTCTGGTTGTCACATTAGCAATATACCTCTGATAATTTTTTCTAAATAACATCCGAAGGAAATATCAAATTCCACATGGAGTTCATAATCAACTCATCTTTCAGTCCAGTAGGGACAATTTCTTTGTCATCATGTTTAGTTTATCACCTCTGAATGACAAAATTTTGAGCTTGGTGGCTTCTCAATAGGTTATGTCCATGTTACCTCTTAACCGACAGATAGCCAAGTCTCATCTTTCAGTCTAGTAGGGACTATTTCCTTGTCATCATGTCCAGTTTGTCACCTATGAATGACAAAATTTCGAGCTTGGTGGCTTCTCAATCGGTTATGTCCATTTTACCTCTGAATCGACAGATAGCCAAGTCTCATCTTTCAATCCAGTAGGGACTATTTCTTTGTCATCATGTCTAGTTTGTCACCTCTGAATGACAAAATTTTGAGCTTGGTGGCTTCTCAATCGGTCATGTGCAGTTCATCACATCTGAACCGACAAATAGCCAAGTCTCCCTTTTTGCTTACTGTTATATCCAGTTCGTCACCTCTGAACAGTAAACACCCCGAATTTGGTAAGCCCTAATTGGTTATGTCCAGTTTGTCATCTCTGAACCGATGGATATCCAATCTCATCTTTTAGTCCAATAGGGACTATTTCTTTGTCAAATCATTTCTCAAATGTGTAACTAACCCTATCAGTTTATCACTGCTGATTAGTTTAGTTATACTGTTATTCCGTTTCTTTTGAGGATTGTAATATAACATGAAAGTAAGAATTGAAAATTCAGAAGATAAAACAAGTTGAAAATGCAACAGGGGAGTCAAAATAAAATTACTTTTTATTGATTCCAAAAGAGGGATACATGGATACACGGATTATAAGCTACGAGGGTGCTTCGTAGGACTTAATCTGTTCTTCAAGAGTGACCAACCTATTCTTCCTCTCCTCAACAGCCCTGATAAGTGCCTGCGACCTCAACTCAGCCTCATTAAAACTCGTTGTCTGGAACAGGCGCCTCAATTTCAACCAAAGTTGCCCTCTGTGCTAGCTCCTGTTGCAGGACTTCGTCATTCTGGGCCTTAAGCTGCTCTAGCCGAGTAATCTCCTCAAGACGCACTGGTTCGACCTTAGACAGAAGAAGATTGACTTTCTTGATCATTTCCTTGGCTTTTCAATCTTATCTTCAGCGTCGAGAAGAGCACTGATAGAAGCATCTATGACATCCCCAAGTTCTACTTTCCTTATCTCCAAGGATTTCAAGTCGGAAGAAATTGCCTTAGCTGCTTCTTGAGCGAAAAGATGAGCTTTATGCATTTGAGCAGCGAGGTGTGCAAGCTGTTCATTAACTGAGGACTCCAAATCTGAATGGCTGAGACGGCACCATTCGTCCACATCCCTCTCAAGCCTGTCCACCAGAAGCTCCAATGTGGCAGCCTAGTCATCCCCTCCGAAGTCTCGAACGTTGTCAATACTTTGAGAGAGGACCACCTTCAAAGCAGAGAATGAGGTAGTCGAGCCCTTCAAGACCAAAGCAATGGATCGCTTCAAGCCCTTATAAAAGCTATCAACTAGCTCAGCCACAAATTCATTCTCGGCTTCAACTACTCCCGGTGAACGAGTGGCCCCTGAAGGCAAAGTTTCCACCAGTTTCACTGACATAACTGTAAAGAGAATGGTAGGCGCACTGACTGGAGAAATATGAAGGGTCGTCGGTGATCTCGGAGGAGTCCTGATTGAGACCAGTACACTAGCCACAATCGACGTAGGGCTGGTGACTACTTCCGGGAGAGCTAGCTCAACAATCAATGTTGGAGAAGCAGGACTGGCAATCACCTTCAGCTCCGCAGTTGGCAGGATAGGTAGTGCTGGAGAAACCACTGGCATTTCACTTACCGATGTAGTTGGAAGGGAGATTAGTTCCGTGACCACTGTCCCCTCGGTCTCTTTTAGATCACTTGCCAGTTCAGGTTGATAAGTGGGCAGGCCATGATACAAGGCATCCAACTCAGCAGCGTCCGCCGCGGTTGAAGTACTTGCTTCACTCCTGATTCCTTTAGGAAGATTAGTTGGCTCTCTTGAAGTCGATACACCCAAAGGTGGAACACCTGTAGCAAGACTATATTTAAGCAAGGTATAATCAATATCAGGAGAGAATTACTCACAAAAGGTCAAGGCATTACCAAAAGATGATATCGCCTCAATTGCCTTACCCGAGGTTTCTCTCCGAACTTCCTCGACGGCGACATCAGTCCCTCAGGCTCCATAGGAAAATTTTTGACAGACTCAACACGGACGACCGGCCCACCTTCACTCACTGAACCCTCTGTGGTCCATCCTAAAGAGCTAGAGGCCATGGGAGTTCCTTTTGAGTCCCAGCACCCGAATGACCCACGTCGACCGCATCACCTCCAGAGTCTTCTGAGACGACGAAGTAGATAGCCTCGTCACCTTCCTTATAAGTGAACAGGGGATCATAGTAATCTCTTTGTTCTCCTACAGCCTCGGCTCTCGGGTCTCTTGCCATCTCAGTTCCTGAATCATAGAATAAACAATGAGTTGTATGAAATATATAAGTATATGTTGCAAGAACAGAGCTGATCTTACTCAAGTCATGAACAGCTTTACCAATGGTCTGCCTCGGGCCGACAACTTAATGACTAATGGAGCAGGAGGAGGAGGCGTCGCGGTTGACTCGCCCTCTGCAATAATGGTGGGAGTGTAGTGAGGAGGCTTCTTTACTATCCTCTTCCTGCGAGATCCATCTTGTCGCTTTCGTTTGAAGTGGACGTCGGGATCTTCTTTCTCCACTTCTTCTACCTCTACATGTTTCATGGGGGCCGTGCCTACCTCACCAGGAGCATCAGATGGAACCTCAGCACCTGCATCTCCCTCAAAGCGTGGACTTTCTGCGTCCGAAGCCTCACTATCAGCAGTGGCGACAAATTTCCCGAGGCCTGGCACACAGACCCTCCTGCCCTCACCTCTCTCAGTGACCTTCCGCTTTAGCCACTGAAAGATTAATTTCACACCAAATGAGTTAATAGAAAACCCGGTTGGTATGGAGTTCGAAGTTCTGTACCACTGACAGAACCCCAAAGTCGTCTGAAGATTCGGAGTCCTCAGCGACATGTACGACCGCGTCTCAGTACAGCCAGCGATGTAGAACTGCCAGGCACGAGCACCATCAATGAGGATCCCCATAAATCCCAGGCTGATGTTTGGGTTACCTACGTACAGTTGGTCATACCCAAACTGACGAGCAAACCAACTCGACACATAGGGTTCCAAGTAGCAGGTATCCCCGCTCTTGTACACTAGACGGAATGGCCGGATGCTAACCAGCCATTCGAAGACTCCCCGGCTCAGCGACGTCTGCCCATCTCCTACATCCTTGAATTCTTCGCTGTAGCCCGCATTGCGAATGTAGGGAAAGCAGCAGAAAAGGCTGTAAACATCATACCGGCGCAGCAACATGCGAACCGCGGTCACATAAGTTAACAACATGAACATCCCTCAAATCGATGGAGAAGCGGACACCTTCTGGAGGCTGCTCTCCGACTTGGATAATGGAAGGGTAGTGAAGGGCGAACCATCCCATCAGATAGGTGTATGGCAAACTGATCCTAGGGTTTGGTTCGTCGCGAGGCAGGATAGTGCCTTTGCCCCTCTTTGTCGTTGGTGGCCTACAGAAAGCCTCCGTTAATGCATGAAGGTCCCACTGAATACAACACACCATTGCCGGGAGAAGTCCAAGAGAATGACCGTGAACTAAATGAACGGCCGACAATAAGACAGTCAGAAGGATGACGTCACTGAAGTGAGAGGGCACCACACATCTCTTAAGCCAAACCGATAAAAAATCGGCCAAAAGTGCCTTCTGAGACATCGGTCGACAATCTTGATGATGGAAACTCCGCAGAATATCACATTTCTCGTAAGGTCCATCATCCTCTTCCAAAATCATGTCCCTTTGGGAGTGTTCCTGCATCCTTCGAAAAATGTCCTCATCTGCAACCCTGCAGTGAGCTGCGTCAGGAGCATCTTTCAGGTTGGGGAACAAATAATTCCGCCAGCTCTTCAAACCGCATGAAGCTCCCTTATGACTCCCATGCGTACTCGAGCAAATGTAGAGGTGGCACATCAACTCCCGGTAAGTCTCAAACAAAGCAGGCTCATGCTTCTCCAAAAGTGCCAATTCCGCCTCGCACGGGAAATATTCTTCATATGGGAGAGATCCCAAGGGCAAAGCAGAGATTTCCCACATCTCATGGAAAGCCATGCCCAATTCGCCTACAGGGGTGAGAAAGTCCTTGTAGCTGGACAGTATAACTCAAAGATGGAGTAGAAGTTCTCTACGCTCATCTGGATGTCGTAACAGGTCGCCCTGACGGCCTCGTAGAGTCTCAGTCTCTCCAGATCCTCCTCAAAATGGGCCAAGACATATAAGGTCAGGTCTCTTCACCAGGCCTTGGGGGGTGAATCCACCCAGGGGTCTTGAAATCAGTGGCTGGATAATTATCATGAGCCTTGAAGAACTGATTTTCAAAAGTCTGAGCCACTGCGGGATTTTCTCCCACTGGATGTCCGGAAGAACGTTCTCAGGGTGGAGACCTAATATGCAGCGAGGAGGACCCGCCCTTGTATAACCAGGTGGCGAAGCTATCAATTTCCCCACTTGAACAGAGTCAGTAGTTCGAGTCACTGGCCACTGCATCTTCTGAGCCCTCGTCATGCATTGGAAGAAAGACAGTGGAAAATGACGCTTGCTAGACGGGAGATAATACTTCTTGCCATCTAGATTAAAGATCCACTGCCTTTCTCTGGCTAGCAGCTGATGATCGGTATCTAGCGCTGCATCCCCAAACATGAAGCCGGGCTTCTGATAGATTTTTCGGACAGAATCCTCAAGGGGAGCAGTAGTTAAGATGCTCCTCATAGTATGCTAATCTCCGGCGTATATAAAGGTATCCCAACCGGGAGCACTCCGCTCACTGAATAGTGAAGCCTACCTTTGAAACTGTAGGCTAACATTACCATCCAGTCCCCTGGCTGTTCCAAAGAGACTGTTCAAAGGTCCAGGAGTATAGTGTACTGCAAAAACAAGGAGAAACTATATTAGTTCATTTGCTAAAGAAAGCTAACGCAAGAAAAATAATTTTGCTAAGGCATAGCTTCGCTCCCTGAGCGAAGCGAGCCTAGCATTAGCTTCGCCCCGAAGCTCAGCTTCGCAATTGTAGCTTGGCTCCGCACTCCGCATGAAGGCAGAATGTAGAAAACATCTAAGTGTTAGCTTCGCTCTGGAAGCTTGGCCTCGTATAACAGAACGCGAAGAAGCCCCAAGGGCCAACTTCGCCAGAAGGGCACTGCCGCCTAAAATATTTTAAGGGCTTTAAAGTCCTTTTCAGCTATGCTTCTAAGGCTGGCTTCGCATCTTGTTATTCGACAGGATGTGAACCGCCTAAGGGTTAGCTTCGCACAGAAGCTTGGAGAAGAAACCATTTGGTTCCTAAATTTTCAGTTGAGAATTTAAGGGGAATTAAATCCCCTAAAAATTCAGCAAAGAAAATTAAGGGAGTTAAACTCCCAGAGATCACTGGATCATAATGAATCGTTCTAGATTCATCATGAAATAGCCAAAAATTGGCTTCGAAAAGAGATGAAAATCTCTGAGTAAAAGGGAAAAATCCCTACCCGTAATAGGGCGTTCAATGACCGGAGGAGGAGGAGGCCCCTCCATCGCAGAGGTCACTGCCTCTTTGCCTGCTCGTCTTTTGGGGGCCATGGAAGAACTGAAAAGTTCTTAAAGTATCAAATGAAGAAGAAAGAAGAAGAAGAGATTTGTGTTCTCTGAAAATTCAAAGAGAAGTAATTCTTTTTCTGTCAGCCCAATCGGGCTTTTATAGGCTGATGATTACCTAAATTTTGCCTCCTCGAGAGGAGCGCAGGCGGTCATTTTAAATTAATTTGAAACGGTGCCTAAGCGCTTTCCCGAGACGCTAGACTACCAGCTCCGCTAAGGGCCAACTTCGCTAGAGTTTAGCGTCGACCTCGTGCGACGTTTGAGTAACTTCGCTGAAAGATGAACCTTAGCTCCGCTAAAAGCTCGGCTCTAACTTCGCAGAAAATTCATGCTAGTTTCGCTGGAAGCTCGTTCCTGATTTAGCTGGGATTCTGTCTTTAACTTCGCAGGAAGTTTAGCTCCGCTAAGAACTTTTCTTTCCTCCGCCGGTCTATTCCAATTGCCTTCAAAATTCAAAAGGAAGAGGAGGGAAACAAAGTAGACAAGCAGAAAATAAATATTTTATTGATTCAAAAGGGAAGATACATTGATGCTACATCAAGATTGTCTTTCATACAATAGAATCATCCTATCTACTTTCATGGTGATGAACCATCCCAACTGGACACGAAGGGTCTTCCTCCTGCACAAGGCCATAATCCTTTTCTTAATGGCAGATTTTGCCATCAAGAAGCTGGATCTTCTTTGATGAAAATTGGCAAAGGAAGCTGGATCTTCAGTAATCAAAATTGACAAAGGACTGGTTGCCACCAGAAAGCTGGATCTTCTTTGATTAAAATTAGCAAAGGAAGGATCCGAGACCTTACAGGTAACGCCCACTTTCCCGAAGTGGATCATCTCGGATAAGCGACTACTAGCCCCTTTCCGGAGTGGATAATCTCAGATAAACAACTGCCAACCTCTTTTTAGAACGCATATCAGATGCTCCAGTATGTTTCTCCTGCTTATTGTCAAAGCTTCAACTCGAAAATCAAGAAGCAGGTTTCTAGTCTCTTTCATCAAGACGAAAGACTGGCGAGCACGGTTTGTTGCAATGTAAACTGAAAACGAGTTAGCATTAAATCAAAAGAAAAATGCAAAGATGGAATGCCAAGTCAAATTCTTTGGGCGAAGCAATTCATATCCGATCCAGTTGTGCCTTAAAGATGGATTTCAGTTAAGCAGAGGATAGCCTCGCTTGCACAATGATGATAGACTAGCTCAGCAAAAGCCAAGTCCTAGCCTCGCCTATATGGCTGGGCCAGACTGGCCCAGAGGGATGCAGTCTTAACCCCACCTATATGGCAAGACCGGCTCAACCTTGAAGAGGCCAAGTCCTAAGCCTTGCCTGCATGGCAAATTTAACGAGCAGACTTGACAGATCAAGATAGCGACCCTGCATGAAAAGAGCGAGAATGCTAGCTTCGTCGAGAAGCTGAAAAATAGGGCTGCAACCCTTTTCTGAAAGTCAGCCGAATGCAAAGATCAAGGAAATTTAATCCCTAAGATGGCTGGTAAAGCTAAGGGAGATGAACTCCCTGAAAATCACCGGCTGACCGAGGCTCACCAGTTCTTAATCGAGTGGGCGTCCCCACTGTTTTAGGGATCTAAATCTCCTTTCCTAGGCAATAAGGAGAGGTCATATACACACTTTCCAGAAGGAGAAAAGTATATTTCTCTGAGAAGGACTATGAGTGTCCTATTTATAGGCCTCATGGCCTGACTACGCCATTGCTACTTCGGGATTGGAGGCGCAGGCGAATTTAAGGCATGCAAATGCTTGGCCTTAAGAAAAGGAGTAGTCTCCCTTGGGAATGCGCACGAAGTTAATTGAACTTCGAAAAAGGGAATAATCTCCCTCGATTAAATGCAAGAGAAGTTATTTTAACCTCGGAAAAGGGAGCAATCCCTCTCGTAACTCGCAAAAGGCGGCTAGCCTTGGGGAAGGAATGTTGTTCCAATCCCAATTTAAGATGAAGATACTCTGAGAGGCTCGAACATGAAGCTAACGCGAAGCTACCCAGAACCGCGAATCTACATGATTCCTCCGCGAACTTATTCCAATCCGAAAGCAGGGTTGAAAGCGAAGCTGAACTCAACCACTATGGCGACGTTCGTATTTTACATACCATTAATCGAAGTAGTTCAAAGTATTTCGGAGTCTGAACCATCCCATTACAGACTTACGAAAAGTTTGAAGGGGGTCTTGTTGATACTCTAAAAAGACAAGATTCCTAACTGGCCTGAACAATATCTAACTTGTTGACATCTACAAAAGATAAGTGGCAGACAAGCCGACGGCTAGTTCTTCACCCATCTCAAAGGGGACGAATCAGCAAGTTGAACTCTACTGATCCAGTGAAGCAGATAGTAAGCCGATGTCGTCCTTAAAAGCCCGTGAGAAGGCCCAAGCAGTTTTAGGGATACTAAGTTAGATCAATACTTAGTCTTGCACGAGCCCACGAGATAAGTCTCGCATAAAAAATCAAAGTTGCTTAGCATCGCAGGAAGCTCCTTCACAGCCTCGCTGCGCTAACTTACAGCTTTGCCCGAAGATGCTCAGTTAACTCCGCCAAAATTTAACTTCGCTCGAAGCCCCACGCAGCTGCGCGAAAGGCTGACTGGTAGCTTTGCCACAAGTCTTATCCAGCTCCGCTGAAGAGCTTTCTTTTAACTTCGCCAGACGCTTATCCCAGCTTCGCCATGAGCTCAACGCCACGACTCCGCTATGGGTCTTTTATGGTCACCTTTGACCGATCAAATCCCCAGATGAGATCAAATCTAATTGAGATCAAATCTAATTGAGATCAAATTTAGTAGTTGTTTGCCATAATCTTTTGACTCTCCCAAACATCTGAGAAGATCAGGGGAGATCTTTCAGTTATTTGGAAAGAATCAAGGGAGTATCCCTCATTTAGTAGAGCAGATTAAGAGATCAGCGCTACTGCTATTCCTAACTTCGCGAAAGCTGTCTCTCAGATTTTCAGGGCAATTATACCCCTATTCCTCCTTATAAATAGCCTACCAGAGGCATACAGAGAAGAGGCTAAAAAAGAGAGAAGAAACGACTAAGGATAGAGAGAAGATCGAAAATCTACTCTCTCTCTTTCAAGAACACAGAGAATTACTTCTCTAATCCTGTAAGGATAAATTCAGAGTGCTAATACCCTAAGATCTTTCTCCCTCTGAAGGAATTTTCGGAACCAGGCGAGAAGGAATTCTTAAGCGGAGGCAGTTCGAGAAGAAGCAAGAGGGCTCTACCGACCTCTGTTCTCCGATTCCTCGAACCAGGCAAGAAGGGAGGCTTATCAGGCGGCAGTCCCATCGTCTGACCATCGCATCGTCAAAGGGATAAAGTGATCGCGCGCTGATCAGATTCCTACCAACACACTTCCCCAGAAATCTCAGAGGAGATCTACCTGTAATCTTCTTACTGTAAAGAATTACTTGTAATTTAGCTCCTCGACACTTTTTTGTAAGTTTTTCCTTTACAAAATCAATGGAAAATAACCTGTTGATACAAGCTACCATCTCACGGGGGCCACTCTTCATCTCTTATGCCCAAAGTACGGTTTAGAGGTTAGCAAAGTTCATACAACCTCAATAAACTTTGATCTAATGGACTGGCGATTCTCGATCATTGACTTGCCTTACACGGCATATTACCCAATGACCCTAAGGAAGCAGCCTCTATCCGACGAAAGTCTCTCCGCTTTTTACTATGATGCACTGGTAAAAATGCTATATCGCCGATCATATGATGGTATACTTTTTCGTTGTCTATCCAATTCCAGAGGCACAAGAAGTAATCAAAGAGGCGCATGATGGTATATGCGTGGCTCATCAACTAGGTCCGAAGCTCAAGGATCAATTGCACAGACTCAGTTATTATTGGCCAACTATGATAGCCGATGCAATCAAATATGCACAAAGATGTAAAGCCTGTCAAATCCACGCAGACTTCATACATCAACCTTCGGAGCTACTTCACCCATCTGTTGCGTCGTGGCCATTCAAGACTTTGGGAATTGATATAATAGGTCCAATCAGTCCTCCGTCAGCTACAGGTCATCGATTCATCCTTGCAATAACTGATTACTTCTCAAAGTGGGCAGAGGTTGTCTCGCTCGCTGAGGTTAAAACCACCAACGTGGTTAACTTCATCAGACATCATGTCATCCACCGATTTGGTGTCCCCAGATGGATCATTCACGATAATGGCCCCCAATTCGCAAGTCAATTGTTCTATCGGTTTTGCGACAAGTACCAGATTCAGAATGTGGCTTCAACCGCTTATAACCCTGTTGCTAATGGTTTCGGG
This sequence comes from Agave tequilana, assembly GCA_038442645.1. Lineage (NCBI taxonomy): Eukaryota > Viridiplantae > Streptophyta > Magnoliopsida > Asparagales > Asparagaceae > Agave > Agave tequilana. The sequence continues at coordinate 26,218 of JAVJIF010020368.1, read as the reverse complement.
AAAGTGTTCAACAAGACAATTATTAAGCTCCACAAGAAATTCGTTTCATCAAGCAAACAAGATTGGAATGAAAAGCTCGGTGAATGTCTTTGGGTCTACTGAACTACAGCCCGAGCCCCAACAGGCAACACACCTTTTTCTCTGGTATATAGGTGTGAGGCAGTCATACCTCTAGAGATCCAGGTGCTGTCGCTACGGGTCGCCTTAGCAACCAAAATGACTAAGGAAGACAACGATCAGTTACGGCCTTCAAGAACTCGAAGCCCTAAATGAGAAACAACTACAGGTTCAACAATGCATTGAGTTGTACCAAGCTCGGGTTTTGAAAGCCTTCAATAAGAAAGTTATAGAGAGGCTATTCCAGAAAAGAGACTTGGTTTTAGCCGTCAGACGACCCATGGTCATGTAACAAAAAATCAAAAGCAAATTTCAACCCAAATGGGAAGGGTTGTTCATGATAGAAACAGTCTACTCAAATAGGGCCTATCGCCTAACAACTCCAGACGACGACACACTCATGATGCCGGTTAATGGCAAATTCCTAAAAAAGTACTATCCTTCATCATGTTAACATCTCACCTCTGATCAGATAAGTACTCGTTATGATCATGTTAACATTAAACCTCTGGTCATTGGGTCAAGTATATATGATGCTTGCATCAGATATATTCCCCCTACACCGAAACTATCGATTGACGACAATCGACTATATTCCTGCTCAAGATGAACATAAGAGTCCTCATCGATCGACAACAGACGACTATATTCTTGCTCAACACGAACATAATAGTCCTCATCGATCGACAACAGACGATTATATTCCTGCTCAACACGAGCATAATAGTCCTTACTGATCGACAACAGTCGACTATGATCCTGCTCAACACGAGCATAATAGTTTTCATTGATCAATGGCCTACGACTATATTCCTGCTCATCACGAGCATAATAGTCCTCATTGATCAACAACTATTCGGCGATAGGTGGGACTAGCATCGACGATCAAACATCGCTGAAGCACTAATCGATATATAAAAAGCTGGTTAAGAGTTCTAATCGGCATATAAGTGCATGAGACCACAGTCCAATCCTCAACAGAGTTAGGCTAATAAAGGCAAGCTAGTTGAGTATTAGCTTTGTCACTATCAAAATTCAACGCCCTCGAACGGCTAAGGATAGAGAAATATATTGGCTATTAAGTCCAATAGAAATTCTAGATAACTCATCATGCTGAGAGAATAGCATGGCTAACCTAACTCAGATGGTCATTGGTAAAAACATACCAAATCCGTTGACAGCTGAGGGCTTGCTAAAAATCCTATGGGACCTGATCCCATTTGATTCCCCTTCAAAATCTTTTACCAATTTCTGTCCATGGAATGGTAAGACCACAGAAAATATTATTCATTTTCCTAACGAAATGAATCACAAGTCAAACCTATCATGTTAACATTAAACCTCTGATAGTGAGATTCTGATATATTCCCCAGCGAATAAAATATACATCCAAACTCCAGCAAATCAAAATCCATTCAAGTTGTTGTTATGTTCAAACTCCTCTAATAGTAAATGAATTCTTGTCACGTTTCTGACAAGTTGCTTTTACAATCCCCAAGCGGAGAAGTTGTCAAGATCACTTTTGACAAAATCTCCTTTCAAATTTTCCAGCGAGGGATTTGGTTATTACGCTAATGATTATCTCTGAATCCCCACATAGTTGTTTTTGTCACGTTAATGATTACCCTAACATATAATCTCTTGTGGGATTCATTTTCAAACTCCCTAGTGAGTTTCTGATAGACTCCCCTCGAAGTCTATTATTTCCTTTTTCAAGTCCTCAATGGATTTTCCTGGTTATCACGTTAACAATATACCTCTGACAATTTCTTCCAAATAATTTTCCAAGAAAATAACAATTTTCTTACAGAATTTGTAATCAAATCCTATTTCCCCCAACGGAACTACTTCTTTTACCGTCATGTTTAGCTTGTCATCTCTGAACGGTAGAAATTCTGAACTTGGTGTTTCTCAATCGGCTATGTCCATATTACCTCTAAACAGACAGATAGTCAAGTCTCATCTTCCAGTCTCGTAAGGACTACTCCTTTGCTGTTATGTCCATTTCGCCACCTCTAAATGATAGGGCTTTGAGTCTAGTAACTCCCAATCAGTTATGTCTATATTATCTCTGAACCGACGGATGCCTAGATCTCCCCTTTTATGGTACTCAAACTGTCATGTCCAGTTTAACACCTCTGAACAGACGAGTCCATAATTTTATTCTCCTTTCCCCCGTCAGGGCTGGGAGTTCTTACTGTCATGTTAATATGACTACCTATGAACAATGAATTGCGAGCTTGGTGTCTCTTAGTTGGTCATGTCAATATTTCCTCTGAACCGACCGGTGTCCAGATCCAATTCACTTTTGCAGTCCCTGGTGGTCTAGCTGATACGACTACCTCTGCCAGTGGATTCAGAATTCAGTGTGTCTCGATCTTATGGGTTATGCATTGATCGCCTCCGAAGCAAGGTAAAACATGCAAGGTTTTCAGGTAAGTCATCAACCAGAGGAGGTAAGTTTTTCGTTTAAGTTTTCTTTCTTTTCTTTTAACTCTTTAGTTTAGATCACCGCAATCTCTCATTATCACTCTTTTAATTTCTTTGTATAAATTCATTTTCTATTTTCTCCACCTTCTCAATGTACCACTTTCTTTTTAACTTAACTTATTTTTCTTTTTCTTTTGAAGAATTAAAAGAAGATTTTTAACCATTGATTGTAACCTAAAAGAGAACTTGCAAAAAAGCTTCTATCGCTAGTCCCTCCTTGTAGATCACGACCCGCATAGCCACTTGCTATAGCGGTAGAATTGAGTATTTGCACATACTATTCTTAAGTTCTAAAATTCTGTATTTTTTTTGTGCAGGTAATTCCTTAATAAAATTTTGGCGCCGTTGCCGGGGAGGGACGGTAAGTAATTCTCTTTTAAGTTTACATTTTTGATTAACCTTCTTCTTTGTTCTGGATATACAGGTTTAACTACAAGAAAATTTTTGCTACAGTGGACATATAAGTGGCCCTGGACTCTGCTCAAAAAAGCAGAGCTCAGAAGCCGTCAGATTTGCTGCAGTCTAGTGGCAATCTGAGTGAACTACTAACCTGTATTTTTACAGGTTGGCTGAATTGCAAAGCTAAATTTCTGTAGCTATTTATTTTCTTGATTAACACACTGTACATATTTTCTAACCTCAACAGTAAAATGATGTTTGTTAAATATTAATAACGGCTTAGACTTTGCATTTAAGCACATGTCTAATTCGTTTACCTTTTATATTACTGTTGAAGAGTATTGAAGCAAAAGGTATGTATGCATAGCCTATAGTTTAGGAAACATTCTTGAGTGATTATTTGCCTGTTGAATGTTACTTTTCTATATCCTACATACTTTGCACAATCAATCTTAAGGGCTTGTCCTATAAACAAGATAGGGTGGGAAAGTCATTACCCTCCCTCAGCCCATAAACAATCTCCTCACTCACTAACCCAAGCCTAACTAAAACTGAGTAGACATTGGCCCTAGGGACATCTCGGACTCATATAGGAGACTGACCTAAGGGGAAAGTTGATTAGAATTTAACTCTTTCCAAATCGGTGTTTAGGGTTAGGGATTGAGGGGCGAAACCTCGAAGGTTAGTGATTTGGCATAATTAGGCCCGTTGCTTAGGCATGGATATCTCCCACTGATCTTGCCCCTACCTGGCCGATTAACTTGTGATTAGATTCGGCAATATACCCCCTGTGGACAATCTAACCAGTTAAGAGTCGTCTAGGTCTAAGGTTTACCCTAACTTAGGTTAGATTTTTTTCTTATTGTTTGTTTATTTGTTTGTTTTTTGTTGTTTGATTTTGATAATTCTTGTGTGATATGACTTATAAGAATAATTTTTCCAATTTTAATGGTAATCCATGTTACACCCTGACCTCTTTTTCGAATATTACCAACCTGGCATATCATAACTTTTACCAACCTAGTGTGCCGGATTGGTCTTATCCAAATCAATACATGCCCCAGTCCTAATACTTTGAATGAGATTGGAATAATCATCACTACTCTTTATAGAGTCAATGGGGATACAACTCCCCCAAGTCATTGTCAACCACCTTACCAACATCCAGCTTCATATACTCTTTCTCCCGAACAACCATTAGAAGAATCAATTGACTAGGAAAAGAGGATGGAAGCCTTAGACGAACTTGAGTGACAAATTCAAATTTTAGAAGACTCAAAATCCCGTCAAAATTTTCAACTCACAGATCCTTACTCTATTTTTCAAGAAGAACATGCTGACTTAGAAAAGAGTATGGAATCCCCGATTCAATTCCAAAATGATCCACTCGATATGATAGAAGCTAGACTTAGTAGATTAGAAAACATACGTAGGAATAAGGAAACTTTACCTACCCAATCTTTGACTATTCTGGACACTTCTAGCCATATTGATGAAACCAAGAATCATGGTATCTTGAAGACTTTGACCAAGATTCAATTTCATCACAAAACCTTGAACTTGACTAATACTAACCCATAGACGAATTGGCAAGTTTTCATTTTAATGAGATTGAATTTGATTATGAATGTGAACCCGATCCCCAACTTTTTGATTCAGTTTCCATCTTCGAATCTATGTTGACTCCGGTATTCTTACCCAATTTGGACCAATTTGTCAAGCCAACATTTATTCCTGTACCCAAAAATCTTGAAATGGAATCACCAATTTTGGATAGTCACATTCTATTGATGGAAAAAGAATGTAAATTTCAATTCTTAGACTTGGACTCAACTCCTAAACCAAAACTGACTCTCGAACCCAAAGTTAATTTTCCCGAGTTAGTATTTATTCCTGAACCTATCATTCTTGAGTCCAAGTCAACCATTCCACCAAGTCACATTCTTTTGTTGGATATAGGTATAGACCATGATGACTCCGTAATGATTTTTCAGGACTGGTCATGTAAAGGGAGTAAGTTTCATGATAGGATCTTTCATGAACCTATTCATATTGGGGACTATAAATATGTACATAGAAAAGCGGTCAATAAAGGTGGATTCCGTGAACTACCACATTATCTTGATTGGGTAGCAACGCTTGACCCAATCAGACCATTACCGGAACCACCACCATAAGGTAATATTTTCCTTCCCTTTCTTCTTTTCATGCATCTATGTATTTAATTCATACATTGAGGACAATGCATGAGATGGGTGTGGGGGAGGGTTCTAACATAACTTAGGTTTTCTTTTTTATTATTTAAAAAAATTATTAACATTTTCTTTACTTTTAAAAACTTTTTGAAAATAGAAACAATATTTTGACATATTCTTTGTAAGAAATCAAGTCAATTTTAAGGAATAGGAGAATCATAATTAGGATTTCTTATACTTGGTCAAAATAAGATTATTTGTTTGATTTTCAAGGTTAGGAAGAAAATTTAGAATAGTAATTTAGTCTTGATTTTTATCGTGATGACAAATGTATGCTTTATACACTTACACATTTAGGGTTCAAAAACAAAGATTCTTAAGCCTTATAAAAAAAGAAAGAAAGAAATATATATATATATATATATATATATATATATATATATATATATATATATATATATATATATATATATATATATATATATATATATATCCTCTGATTAAGCTGAGTATTTATGTCTCATAAAGCATATGTATTCACGCCTAAAAGCGATTCATATAATAAAATATTTAGTTTTGTGGCCTTGTTTTCTCGAGTTCTGAAGTCCTTGGGGTATTTTCTCACCCAGTGCCCTAAGATCGTTCGGTTTGAGAGTCACCGATTAAAGGCTCGTTACATGGGCAGATTAGAAAGCCTAATAAAAATAAGAAATAATACCACCAAAAAATAAAAGATAATAAATAAGGCATAAGAGTTAAAGTTAAAGAACTCTTAGTCAAAATTTCACGGTCACGAAGGTGCATATGACTTAGAGTAAAGTAATAGACTAGATAAGAAGTACAATTTGACTCCTTACTTTGATTAATAACGATTTTTTTTAGAGACTAATTTAGGAATGAAAATTTTCGGTTTCCTATGACTTATATATTACTTAAACTCTTATAATAATACTTCAAATATTTTTCTCTTTCAAGATGCTTTTCAAAAATACTAACTCTTTATTTCTCTTTCTTTATGAATTTTGTGGGTGTAATCCACTAAAAACCCTCGCGAGATAAAACTCGTCCTCTAAGGGGAGCTTAGAGGTTTAACAGCTTGTTGCACATGCTCAGTGTAATCGCGTGACCTGCGAAAGTGGTCTAATAATCTTTGGTTTAGTTTTGTTGTTTTGCTCGAGATGAGCAAAAGATAGGTATCGGGGTGTGATCGGTCGCTGATACTGCATATTTATTGTCACATTCTCATACTTATTATATAATAAACTCTATTTTAATCCTATTTATTATCCAATTTATATGCAGGCCCATTACTAAAGAGAGGGAAGAGAAACGAGCCCAAAAGCCCATCAAAATTTTGAATTTAATTTAGAATTAATTTGAATCAGAAAATCAGGGCAGATCAGGGCAAATCAGAGAAGATAAAGTCGGTTGAAAACCAGTTAAAACAAAATTTTTACAAATCAATTGGTTAAAACTGAAGATCAAAGGAGGTTTCATCAAGTCCAGGATCCAAAACTACAAATCCAGCAATAGATAAAATTCTATCGCGAAACCAGGAAGCTCCACCCCCTAGGTGTGGCCACCATGCACATCCTGGTCGCATGGCCGCGTTTTTGCGGCTTTGTTAGGGTTGTTGGGGAGCAAACATCGTCGTACTCTCTCCCCCATTTGATTTTTGCCTATAAATGTTGGGTTTTCAGAGACTACAGGGAGCGATCAAGCAGAGATAGGTTCTTAGACCAGTTTTTCATTCTTTTTAGTGTAAGTTTTTATTTTCATTTTATGTAATTTTATTTCTTTATAATCATAAGTTAGACTGAGATTCATATAAGTACGAGAGAGATACTTATGTTGAGAGTGATACCGATGTAACCTCCTCCTTTCTTTCATTATTTCTACAAGCAATCAAAGGTAACATATTTATGCTCTTTTATGTTTATATGTTCTTCTTCTTCTTTCTACTTTTCCTCTTTTGGTTTTGACGAATATCCAAGTGAATCTAAAAGCATCAGTATAACCATATTTGTGTGAGTGCCACCGATATTTCAGATGATGTTTCCTCCTCAAGATTCCGCATCATTTCATTCTTATTTGTCTTAATGATGTAATGCGAATGGGGACTGAGCTCGATCTTATGGGTTATGTGTTGATCGCCTCCAAAGTAAGGTCAAACATGCAAGGTTTCCAGGTAAATCATAAACCAGAGGAGGTAAGTTTTTCTTTAGGTTTTCTTTCTTTTCTTTTAATTCTTTAGTTTAGAGCACCACAATCTCCCAACTCTTTTATCACTCTTTTTAATTTCTTTGTATAAATTCATTTTTCATTTTCTTCACCTTCTCAATCTACTACTTTCTTCTTAACTTAACTTTACTTATTTTTCTTTTTCTATTCAAGAACTAAAAGAAGAACTTTAATCCTTGATTCTAACCTAAAAGAGAACTTATAAAAAAGCTTCCATCGCTGTGGATCACGACCCGCATAGCTACTTGCTATAGCCGTAGAATTGAGTACTTGCACATACTATTCTTAAGTTCTAAAATTCTGTATTTTTTTGTACAGGTAATTCCTCAATCAAATTTTGGCGCGGTACTGTAGTTCACTGGGTAATTGCACCAATCTGGATGCGAGTGTGTTGGTACACTCCTTCTGATTCGTTCAGTATTTCTTTCAAACTTGAAGAAGGTTCATTGTCAAACTCGCCAGAGCAGATGACTAGTTGCTTCCCTTGGACTTGCTGGGTGTAGTGCATGGACCCACCATATTTGAAGTTACTTTAGAGTACTTCACATCAAAGAAGGACTTCTTCTTGCAAGAGCAACGTCTCTTGGCTGAGTTAGAGACTGGGGTGGTTGATAGCCGATTGAATACCGACGGCTTTCTCATATGATAGTTGCAGTGGCATTCAAAGAGTGCTACTGTGATGAGTCGTTCACAATAGCATTGGAAATTAATTTGATAGACACTCCTCTTCTTGTCAAGTAGTCTCGTAGATCAATTGCAGGAGTATACAAAGGACTAGCTTCAAATCCTTGGGGTGAGTGCATGTTGGTTCAGTATGTTTCAAAGACATACCAGATTCAATGCGGACCTTACGTTTTTGTGATGGAACGCGGGTATGAGCCTCGTGTTTTGGTAGAGTCTGCTTCAGAATGCAGACTTCGTGTTTAGTAGTAGGAATGCGAGAATCGCGTTCTAGCACAGATGGACGTGAGTCTTGCGTTTTGGAGCAAGAATGTGGGCTTCATGTTTGGCCGTTGAGACGCGGTTTGAAGAGCGCGGGTCTTGTATTGCTTCAGAGAAACGTGGGTCTGAGCTTTGCGTTTTGTATCTATAGAATAGATTGTGATTGCAAAATCTTCAATTTATTGTCGACAAGCGTGACCTTCGTCGACGTTCAGCATTTTGTTTGAGTCTCAGGGGTTGGTGGAAACCCCCGACAACTTGAAATTGCGGAGTCTGGAGATGAGAGAGGTGGCGGGATTGGTCTTCACCATCATTCTATCTGTGAGCTAGCACATTGACCTTGTAGGTCTCCTAAAAAATGTTGATGCGGGCCGCGTGGGCTACACGGGAGGTTTTCAAAACCTCGTTGGAACTGGCGTTGTTTGCATTATGAGCAATGGCGCATGCCATTTTCGGAGAAGTCTCCGAAGAGACTTGAGAGCAGGTCACCGAAGAGACTCTGTGGTACTCCTATGTTGCTTTTGGGTTTTTAGAGCTGAAGAAAGAAACTCTTTATATTTCCCTTCGTCGAATTTGACGATTAGCAACTCGACCGTTTATCTAATGAACTTGACGTTGGCTTGCGCCACCGCGTTCTCGTCGGTAGAGAAACTAATCCCCAGCGGATTCGTTATCTTTTGTTTCATTAGAAAATGCGAAGTAAAATTCTTATTAATTGCAAAAAAATTACAATGGATATTCTGATTACAAAAGAGGGGAGGATATTTGAATCTCTCCTTTATTTAAAGCTGGGTTCTTCGTGTGGCGATGGAGAGTGAATCTTATTTTCTGTTGACTGGTCGAATGACAAGCTTCTCTTGGACAATTTTAAGGATGCAAATAACTCCATTTGGACACAATAAGTGTTAGAGTTCTCCTCTTGAAGAAGAAATTTTTTTCTTTCTCTCTCTTTTTGAATGCTCAAAGTTTTTGAACTTTGTAGCTGTTTTGCTCCTTCTAAAAAAAGAAAACCCCCTGTTTTCTGTTGATTATGCGGGAAAACTTACAAAAGAATCGAGGAGAAAATTACAATTAATTCTTCTAAAATAAATTAGAAGTAGATCTCCTTTGAGATTTCTGGGAGGTATGTCGATGGGAATCTGATCAGCGCGCGATTACTATATCCTATTGACGATGCAATCAGTCGGATGTTTAAGCCTTCTCGAGGGAATTTTCTTCTCGCTTGGTTCTAAAAATTCTCTGAAGGTAGAAGACTTAGAGTGTTGGGACCCTGGATGAAAGAGAGTTGAGTCTCTGGAGCTTTGGAAGCTTAAACATAAGAGCACATTTTTGGGCTAAAGGTCTCTTAAATCTCTGAAAATTTTCAGCCCTTCTTCTCTTTGGCAAGGGGCTATTTATAGTAAAAATAGGGGTGTAACTGCCCCTTGAAGTCAGCAAGGCTGAATTAGCTTATTAGCTTCGCGCCAGGAGGGAAGTTAAAAGTAAGCCTCTGGCGAAGCTAGAATGTTGGAACCTACCTACACATCTCCACTTATTGTGGGACCAAGTGGGTGGGTGTAACCGCCCACTAAAGAACTAACTCCACTATTAGAAGTGGAGTAATAACAGCTAATCCCCCCTTAGGGGGCCTGGGAATGGTCAGATGACCTGAAAAAGCTCGCAACGGAGATAGACAGGAGTTTCATGTGAAGTTAAAAGCTTCAGGCAAAGCTATGTTCAGGGCCTCTAGTGAGGTTAGAAGTTAGCTCAATTGATGAGCTAGGTGAAGCTTCAGGTGAAGCTAGAAGGTTATCTCAGAGCGGAGCTGAGCCATACTTTCAGCGGGGTTGATTGAAACTTCGTGCGAAGCTAGTAGCTTCAGCCCTTTTGACAAGGCTATGAACGAAACTAGCTCCCACTTTTGGGCTCACGCGAGGCTAGGTGTTAAAACAGATCTAACCTTATAGGCCTGCTTAGGTCTCTCCAAAAGGAACACTTGGCATACTGTCTGTTTTACTAGATCGTAGGGTCCAAGTCATTACTTTGTCCCTCGGGGATGGACAGAAACTGGTCGTCAGCTTGTTTACGGCTTATCTTTTGTAAATGTTGACAAGTTAGACATCGTTCAAACTGGTTGAAGAGCTATCTAAGAGTTTGTCTTTTTGGAGTGTCAACAAAACCCCTTCAAAATTTTCGTAAATCCATAATGGATTGGTTCGGATTTCGAAACACTTTGAATTGCCTTGGATGTTCAAAGGGTGAGCATTCACCAAGTAGAATTCCCCAAAGGAATTAGAACTGTGACTAAAAATTTTCTATAGTTAAGAACATGATAAAATCAGTCTGAGTATAAGAATTTACTAGGGGACAAATAAGAGAAGATTTAGGAATCCATCTGTCTAGAGTATGTGGACATAACATGTTAGGAATCGCTAGAAAGTGGATTCGTGATTGCTTAAATGAAAGAACAATCATAGAGTTTAAGAATTTACCGTGTAGCTTGTGGCTAACGGGTCATGTCCACGAGAAGGAATGCGATGAAAGCTTTTCGGTGATTCGTTGAAAAACAAAGAATTGTGCTCGTTGTTTAAGTGAAAAGAGAATGGAAAGAAGGAGATGATTAAAAGAGAAATTGCAACTTTTAGAGAAGGCTTTGGAGAATGTGATTTAAAAAGCTCGAAAATTGTTTTGTTGATTATAATAAGGAAGAAAATCTGGGCTCACTATCTCACTACTCAAAAGCTTATTCTTCTATTGAAATCCTAAGTGCCTCAATTGGATCATAAGTAAAACTTAAAGTTGATTTTTAGGAAGTTTGAAGTAAAGCACATAAGATGGTTGGAAGAGTTCACTCTTTTCTTTGAAAAATTGTTTAGAAGCGAATGTTAAATCATCAAGCGCGAAGAAGCAAGAATAAAGTAAAAACAGTTCAAGAAACGTTCATGAAAGAAGTAAGAGTTTAACAATCCAAACCCATCCTCATGTGCCTCCAAGAACACTTCAAGAAAAAAGGCTTTAAGTAAGGCATGCAAATGATTCATTGGGTCTTTTTCTTTAAAACAAGAAGAGAAGAAGAACTAGAGAGAGTTACAATAGTGAGCCTAGAAAACCGTTTTAGTTACTCATGGAAAACAACAAAGAAAGCAAATAAATACTGTAAGCCATACCGTAATACGAGTGGAAGAAAAAGCAGCTCATTCTTGTATTGATGTCACTTCAATCTTCAAGTACAAGCACTCAATTCCTCTCTCTGACAAGTATTGATACTGGACTACAAATTAAAAAATAAGAATACAACTTTTGCACTATCTAAAAAGAGCCTAAATTCTTAGAAAATAAACACAAATTCTAATCCTAGTTTTCGCTCCTTTTTGCTCTGTTGAAACTGATATTTATAGTGAAAACCAAAAGGGGAGGATCCCGGGAAGATTGGGGGAGCAAACGCTCCCCCAACTGATGTAACAAGGCCACAGAAAAGCGGCTTGGGCCGCGTTTCCGCGGCCTTGGTGTGGCCAGGTGGCCACACCCAGTTGGCTGGCTTCCCTGGTTTGGTGAATTTCCCGTATCTTCTTCTGGTTTTCTTGTTTCTGCTCCAAAAGTTGACGAAACAGCCTTTGATTGTTTGGCTTCAACGCTTGATTCAGGGAGGATTCTATCAACCTCTTGATATGCCAAGATTTTACCCTGATTCTTTGATTTCAAATTTATTCTGAATTAAATCAGAATTTGGTGGGCTTTTGGGCTTGTTTCTCTTTTCTTTCTTTTAGCACTTGGGCCTACATTTAACAAAAAAAAAGAAGACTTATTAATAGAATTTATTAGCTAAAAAGTATGGTAAGGTGACAATGTAAATGCAATATATGTGACTAATTACACCCCCACACTTATCTTTTGCTCGCCCTCGAGCAAAACATCAGACTAATTCTAATTAATTATTGACCACTTTCGCAGGTCACTCGATTGCACTGAGCATGTGCAACAAGCCGTTAAACCTCTAGGTTACCCCTAGAGGACGAGTTTTGTCTCGTGAGGGTTTTGAGTGAATTGCACCCACAAAATCCATAAAGAAAGAGGAAAAAAATTAGTATTTTCGAAAAGCATTTTTAAAGGAGAAAATATTTGAAGTATATTTGTGAGAGTTTAAGTAATCTATAAGTAATTGAATTATCAAAATTTTTATTCCTAAACTTAGTCTCTATTCAAAAACATGTCATCAATCCAAGTAAGGAGTCAAATTATTTTTCTCATCTAGTCTATTAATTTACCCTGAGTCGTATGCACTACCGTGATTGTGAAGTTGACTAAGTGTTCTTTAACATCAACTCCTATGCCTTATTTATATGTATTTTGGTGGATTTTATTCCTCAATTTTATTAGGCTTTCTAATCTACCCATGTGATGAGCCTTCAGTCGGTGACACCCAAACCGAACAGTTTTAGGGCACCAGGTGAGAAAACACCCCTAAGGACTTAAACACTCGAGCAGACAAGGCCACGAAACCAAGGTTTTTATTTTTACCCCTTTTAGGCGTGAATATTTATGCTTCATGAGGCATAAATACCCAGCTTAATCAGAGGATTTATATATATACATTTTTTTCAAACTTATCTAATTATCTTTTGCATAAATACTAAGGCTTGCTTAGGCCAAAGCACCTAGCTAATCAATAATTAGATTTGTTTATATTTTTTTTCATAATATATTTTTTTTATAAGGCATAAGAGTCTCTGTTTTTAAACCCTAAGTGTGTAAGTGTATTTAGTGTGCATATTTCATCAAGTAAATATCAAGACTAAATTACTTTCACAAATTTTCTTCCTAACATCAAACAAGTTATCTGACTTTGACCAAGTATAAGAAATCCTAATTATGATTTTCCTATTCCTTAAAATTGACTTAATTTCTTAAAAAAAAATATCAAAATATTGTTCTAACCTTTCAAAAAGTTTTTTTTTTTCAAGTTATAGTAGTCATCATGTTACATGTTAGAACCCTCCCCCACACTTATCTCATGCATTGTCCCCAATATATGAAAGAAATGTATACATGCATGAAATAAAATGTAAAAGAGGTGCATATATTATATAGGAATATGTACAGCATCAAGTTTCTCCCACACCTAGGTCTTTTTCGGTCTTATTCCTCTAGCTCTCTTCCATCATTTCAATGGGTCCTTTTTATAGGGCACAATGGGGAGGGCACTTGTTTTGTCATTTTAGCTTCCTTCCTCCCCAGTCTCACCTTCTTTGGGTGTTTCTTCCTCATATTTCTACAATCATTATTCAAAAATTTATCACCACCACACTTCTCAGTTGGAACTTCCTCACTATGAATTCCTAGGAATTCTAACTCAGTTCTATATATCTCCTTAAAGCTTAGGTCAACACTTTCCCCTAGAAATGTGCAATTAACCAAAAGATCCCTAGTTGGTTCATCCAAACACATGAGTTCTTCTTCGAAAAGGTTTTCAAAGAGTATGTCAATCGGAGGTTCTTGAATTATATCCTCATGCAATACATTATTGGTTGGCTCATCGAAAGTGAAGATATTCAAATCAAAATTCTCCTTTTTCAAGGGTACCCTAACATTAGGATCTTCGACATATGCCTTCTCATCAAGATAATCGCATTCATTTTTAAATAATTCATTAAGAAACAACGACTCATCTTCTAAATCTTCACTCTCTTCATCACAATTGTTTTCAACAAAGTTTACCTCAAATGTTTGATCTCTTATCTTACGAGATTGTTTTTCTAGGTTGAAGACATTGACTTCTCTAGTCATGTCCCAAAAAGTTAACCTCAGGGATCCATTTCTACAATTGATGATGGCATTGGCAGTAGCAAGGAATGGTCGCCCTAGGATAATAGGAGTTTGAGCCCTATGATTGGAGTTAGACACAGGTTGCGTCTCAAGAACTATGAAATCAACAGGATAAATAAACTCCCCAACCCGGATAAGGACATCATTAATCTCCCTTTTGGAACTTTCACTGAACGGTCAGCCAGTTGGATAGTGACTCGAGTTGGACTAAGATCGCCCAACCCGAGTTGTTGATAAACTGGGAATGGAAGCAAGTTGATACTTGCCCCCAAGTCAAGAAGTGCACGACTAATCTCGGCTTGTCCTATTGTGCAGGCAATAGTTGGACTACCTGGATCCTTATACTTGACAGGGATCGGATCCAATAGTAGCTCACTAATGTTAGTGGCTAAGAAGACCTTTTTTGGTACATTAGTCTTTCTCTTCTTGGTGCACATGTCCTTAAGAAACTTAGCATAAGATGGGACTTGTTGGATGGCATCAAGAAGTGGTACATTTATCTTCACTTAATTAAAGATCTTAATTATCTTATCCATGTGTGGATTTTTCTTATTTTTCAGCCTGTTAGGAAATGGTGCTATAGGCTGGTGCACATGACTGGTTGACTTATCTTTTTCAGATTCATCAATTTAGGAGGAGTTGGATTAGATGAGGTGGATGCTGAAGTGTGATTGTGCTGACTAGGATTAAGTGGTGTTGACACTTGGTTATCAACTTTCTTTCCCGACTTCAATGTATGAACAGCATTACATTGATTCAGTGATTGATCCTCAACCAAATGAGCTTGTTGTGAATTCCTAGGATTCATAATTGGTTGACTGGGCAAGGTACCCTTTTGCCTCTCATGTTGTGGGTTGGCTAACTGGCTCATTTGACCCTCTAGCCTCTGTATTGTTTGCATGAGAGAATCCTGGTTCTTCATGTACCTTTCTATGTTTCTCTCAAAATCAGTCATTCTCCTTTCAAGTTGAGGATTCTGGAAGGAGGATTGTGGAGCTTGGTTGGGAAAGTTTTGTTGATAGTTTGGAAAGTTAGGTGGATGGTTGGGAGAATTATTATGAAAATTGGAAAAATTGGGTTAATGATGGAAGAATTATTATCATGATGGAAGTGGCTAGCATGATTTGACCGTGTGTGGTCATTATTTTGATGGCTCCATAAGAAATTGGGGTGATTTCTCCATCCAGGATTGTACGTTGGAGCGTAAGGATCATTGTTCGGCCTTGAGAAGGCCGCATTCATTGGTTCCGAAAAATGTTGGTGAGCTTGAAATACAGGACACTCCTCAAACACATGATTCATGGCCTGACAATACGTACAACCTGGAGTTGGAAATTGTTTGGGCTGACTTGATTGATTGGACTTGGTTCCTTAGTTTCTAGAGCTTCCAGTCTTCTCACGAGGTTAGCTAACTTAGCCTCGTTAGCTATGGATGATTCAATCGAATGGAGACCTCCTTTTGAAGAGATAGAGTTTGGATTTCTAGAGTTTTCACTAGTAGGTTCCCATTGGATGGTCTTTTCAGCTAGATTCTCATATAAATGCAATCCTTCATGCTCATCCTTTTGCAAGAATCCCCCTTGGCACATGCTTTCTAAAAGGGTCTTGGTCGAGTAGTCTAAACCATCATAAAGAATTTGGCATTGTCGCCATTTCTCTATTCCATGATGAGGACATTGGACAAGGAGGTCTTTGAAGCGTTCAAAGTACCTCCAAAACGGTTCACTAGGTTTTTACTTGAACTGCATGATGTTTTTCCTAACGAGAGTGGTTTTGTGGATTGGATAGAATTTCTTCAAGAAGACCTTGATGAAACCATCCCAAGATATGATAGAGCCGGCCGCTAAGTTGTAAAACCATTTCTTGGCTAGGTTCTTAAGAGCAAATGGGACAAATCTCAACCTAATAGCATCATCTGCAAGGTGTGGGATTTTCATCATTAAGCATACTTCTTCAAATTCTCTTATGAAGAAATAAGCATCTTCGGACTCTAAGCCATGGAATTTAGGGAGTGTATTGATGAACTGTGGCTTAAGCTCAAGTTGTGTTCACCAACCGATGAAAGTTGGATGCAGGATGGAAGTGATGTTCTAATGGGATAGAACCTATCCTGCAAAGATGTCGGTCGATCCATAACCGAATCTAGTCTTGCTTCGAACTTAGGTGGTGATGTGTTTCTAGTTAACCTAGATGAATTAGGGTCTCTTGACCACAGTTGCATACACAAGCACAATCACAAGCAAGTTCACCAATAGTCAAGAAAAGAAAAACAACAAGCCTAGTCTAAGGTAACCTTGACCTAGACAACTCCTAACTGGTTGATTGTCCACTGGAGGTATAATGTAGACTTTGACTACAAGCTAATCAGCCAGGTCAGGGCAAAATTGGTGGGAGGTTATCCGTCAAACACGTTCCTTAATTAAGTAACCACCAACCTTCGGGCTTTCGGCCCTCAATCCCCTTCCTAGACACTGATTTGACAGGAGCCAATTTCCAACACCTTTCCCCTTAGGATAATCTCCTAGTGAGTTCGAGATATCCCTAAGGCCAACGTCTATCAGATTTTACTTAGACTTAGGTTTGTGAGTGCTTGGAATCTGATTTTTGGGCCAAGGAAGGGTGATTAAATCCCCACCTTATCTTGTTATTAGGTGTTGCCCTTAAAATCAATTTTGTGCAAGTGTACAAGATAAACAAGATTCACTCAAAGCGATATAAATCAACCAAGAGATGAGTCCTCTTCTGAATGCAATGCGTACGTACCTTGCTCCAGCACTCTTCAACAGTAAAGTAAATTAATTGAAAAGATGCGTGCCTAAAATGCAAACGTCTAATCAATTTTTTTAAACTTTTCAACAAGTGTTTTACTGTTGGTTTAAAACAGGGATGGTGGAAAGCAGATATAGCAAGAATATAACATATAAAAACTTAATTTTTTTTTGCGAGCAATATGTCCTGCAAAAAAGAGTTTTAGTAGTCCAATAAAACTTTTAATTTTTGCAACGCAATTTCTTGAAATTTTGTTTCCTACTTTCGAGAATAGGGGCACAGAATTTCCAAGTCTTCTCTTGCAAAGTTTGAATGCTAGATCTGAATCTTCAAGTCCTTGAAACAACACACAAAACTTGTTAAAGAACAAACAAACTGTTCCCTCCCGGAAACGGTGCCAAAAATTGATTGCTTAAATGAAAGAACAGTCATAGAGTTTAAGAATTTACCGTGTAGCTTGTGGCTAACGGGTCGTGTCCACGAGGAGGAATGCGATGAAAGCTTTTCGGTGATTCATTGAATAACAAAGAATTATGCTCGTTTTTTAAGTGAAAGAGAATGAAAAGAGGGAGATGATTAAAAGAGAAATTGCAACTTTTAGAGAAGGCTTTAGAGAAGGTGATTTAAAAGCTCGAAAATTGTTTTGTTAATTATAATAAGGAAGAAAATCTGGGCTCACTATCTCACTACTCAAAAGCTTATTCTTCTATTGAAATTCTAAGTGCCCCAATTGGATCATAAGCAAAACTTAAAGTTGATTTTTAGAAGTTTGAAGTAAAGCACATAAGATGGTTGGAAGAGTTCACTCTTTCTTTGAAAAATCGTTTAGAAGCGAATGTTAAATCATCAAGCGCGAAGAAGGAAGAATGAAGTAAAAATAGTTCTAGAAACGTTCATGAAGAAGTAAGAGTTTAACAATCCAAACCCATCCTCATGTGCCTTCAAGAACACTTTCAAGAAGAAAGGCTTTAAGTAAGGCATGCAAATGATTCATTGGGTCTTTTTCTTTAAAATAAGAAGAGAAGAAGAACTAGAGAGAGTTACAATAGTGAGCCCAGAAAATCTTTTTAGTTACTCATGGAAAACAACGAAGAAAGCAAATAAATAATGCAAGCCATACCGTAATTCGAGTGGAAGAAAAAGCAGCTCGATTCTTGTATTGATGTCACTTCAATCTTCAAGTACAAGCACTCAATTCCTCTCTCTCACAAGTATTGATACTGGACTACAAATTAAAAAACAAGAATACAATTTTTGCACTATCTAAAAAGAGCCTAAATCCTTAGAAAATAAACACAAATTCTAATCCTAGTCTCCGCTCCTTTTTGCTCTTTTGAAACTGATATTTATAGGGAAAAACCAAAAGGGGAGGATCCCGGGAAGATTGGGGAGCAAACGCTCCCCCAACTAATGTAACAAGGCCGCGAAAAAGCGGCTTGGGCCGCGTTTCTGCGGCCCTGGTGTGGCCAGGTGGCCACACCCAGTTGTCTGGCTCCCCTGGTTTGGTGAATTTCCCGTATCTTCTTCTGGTTTTCTTATTTCTGCTCCAAAAATTGATGAAACAGCCTTTGATTGTTTGGCTTCAACTGCTTGATTCAGGGAGGATTCTTCTTAACCTCTTGATATGCCAAGATTTTGCCCTAATTCCTTGATTTCGAATTTATTCTGAATTAAAACAGAATTTGGTCGGCTTTTGGGCTTGTTTCTCTTTTCTTTCTTTTAGCACTTGGGCCTACATTTAACAAAGAAAAAGAAGACTTATTAATAGGATTTATTAGCTAAAAAAGTATGGTATGGTGACAATGTAAATGCAATATATCTGACTAATCAATTCGCTGTTTAGAGGTGATAAACTAGACATAATAGCGAGAAGAGTTCCTACCAGACTAGAAAGTTAGATCTGGTATCCGTCAGTTCAGAGTGACAAACTAGACATAACTGATTAGGAATCACCAAACACGAAGCCTTGTCGTTTAGAGGTGTTGAACTAGACATAACAACAAAAAAAGGTGAGACTGGATCTTCGTCGGTTCAGAGGTGATGAACTGGACATAACCGATTAGAAATTACGAAACTCAGTGTTTACTATTTAGAGGTGACGAACTGGATATAACAGTAAACAAAAAGGTGAACTAGGTTTTAGGGACCCGTCTATTCAGAGGTGATGAACTAGACATGATGGACTAAGATACACTAAACTCTGAATCCGCTACAAAGCTAGTCGTATTAATATAGCAGCTAGCCCACTGAGGACTGCAAGGGTGAATTGAATCTAGGCACCAATTGATTCAGAGGTAATTTGTACATGACCAACTAAGAGACACCAGGCTTACAATCCGCTGTTCAGAGGTCATAATGTTAACTTGACAGCTAGTCCATTGGGGACTACAAGAGTGAGATCTGGAATCCGTCTGTTCAGAGATGACGAACTGGACATAACTGGTTAGGAATTATTAGACTCGAAATCTTATCATTCAGAGATGATTTGGATATGACGACAAAAAGAGAAGTTCACACTGGACTGAAGGATGAGACTTGACTATCTGTTCGTTCAGAGGTGATTGATTAGACATGACTGATTGACAAGCCACCAAGCTCAGAGCCTTACTGTTCAGAGGTGACGAACTGGACATAATGGCAAGAAGAATAGTCGCTACTGGACTAAGAGAGGAGATCTGGGTACTTGCCGATTCAGAGCTAATTGAATGGACATGTCCGACTGAGTCTAGAGCCCTTCCTGTTTAGAGTGGCAAATAGTCCCTACTGGATTGGAAGATGAGAGTTGGTTATTTGTCAGTTCAGAGGTAAAATGGACATAACCGATTGAGAAACCTCAACCTCAGGATTTCTACCATTCAGAGATGACAAGCTAGACATGATGGTAAAAGAAATAATTCCGCTGGGGGAAATAGGATTTGATCATAAACTCCATATGGAAATTGGTATTTTCTTTAGAAATCATTTGGAAGAAATTGTCAAAGATATATTGTTTACGTGACAACCAGGAAAGTCCACTGGGGACTAAAAATGAGAAATATAGACTTCAAGGGAGTCTGCTAGAAACTCGCTGGGGAGTTAGACAATGAATCCCATAAGAGGCTATAGAGAATTTACATTCTTTATAATGTTAGAGGTAATCATTAACGTGACTTAAAGAACTCTATGGAGATTCGATAGGGAGATGATTATTCCCTGAAAAAGTTGTCAGAAGTAATCAGTAACGTAACAACCAAATTTCTTGATGGGGAATTAGAAGGAGATTTTATCTGAAGTGATCGTGACAACCCCTCAGGGTTTGTATAAGCAACTTGTCAGAGGTATGATGTTAACTTGACAAGCATTCATTTACTATTAGAGGTGTTAGAACATAACATCAATTTGAGTGGACTAGTCATTCTATTGAAGAGAATGACAAGTGGAGTTTGATCTATTGGGGATATTAGCAAGATCCACCAGGAAAAAGTTTTACCGTCAAAGGCGTGAGCTTTAAGCATGACAGTTCTGACCTTGATCCATTTCATTGGAAAAAAGGAATACAGCCTTTTATGGTTCTACCATTCCATGTACGGGAATTGGTAGAAAAGCGGAATCAGGTCCCTTAGGATTTTTATCAAATCCTCAGCGCTCAACGGGTTTGGTATGCCTTTACCAACTACCTTTTGAGTTGGGCTAGCCATGTTATTCCCCTCAACATGATGAGTTGATGAGGGTTTTATATTGGGCTTAAAAGCCAATGTTTTCCTCTAGCCTTATTCACCAAAGGCTTCACATCATGTTACATGAAGTGAACATTTCTGTATTCCACTGCTGACCTCTAAAATCTCGTTGGGGATTAAAAAGTTAAGTCTATACTTCATGGGGAATTTGTCGGTTAGATTGACATTCCTCGTGGAGCATCACCTTTTGTTCATCAAGACTCTGGTTCTCAGCTGATCTTCGTGTCTACATATAGAGTACAAACTTCACAGGAAATATATCGAGTAAACCGAGATTCCTCATGGAGTTTCACTTTTATTCATCATAATCAAGACTCTATTCACAACGGATCATCAAATCTAAACGTGAATGTGAAAACACTAGAAAAGTCCTACAAGGATGCATCACGAACCTTCTTCGATGAATTCAGCTCATTCAAGATCGTCGTGAAGCTGAACTGATTTGCCGAAAGAAGCATGCAGAGATGGCTGAAATTGATTCCACCTAGAGAAAGGGTCTCCTTGAGGAGGTGAAACAGTCAGACAAACCCGACTTGATGATCAGAGGTGTAATGTTAACATGATTATGTATAGTACTTCTTTGATCAGAGGTATAGTGTTAACGTAATCATGGATAGCACTTGTCATTAATTGGCATCAAGAGAGTGTCACTGTTTGGATTCGTTAGGCGATAAGCTCCACTTAAGTAGACTGCCTCTACTATGAAAGGTTGTCCCCATTTTGTTGGTGGAATGACATATTTCAAGCATTTTCAGACGTCGTTGGCTGTTGTGTCTCGTCGGGGTCAGGTTGTACTGTCACAAGAATTATTTGCTAAACCTAGTGCCTGTTGGCTATCAAATAGCAGTTGAGACAGTTGTCTCCTCTTCAACCTGCTGAGAGGAGTTGCTGGTGTGGTATCATCTGCTGCGAGAGACATTGCAAGACTTGCCTTTAACTTTGGACTGGCTTCAATCTCATTGCTTTAGCCATTGATGGGATAAGACCCATGGCTTTTGAAAGTAGAGTTGACTACCTCCATACTCTCTTTTAGGATAGGGGTTAGGCATGTAGGCCACCTAGAGGGGGGTGAATAGGTGACAAGCTAATCTAATGCACAACAATGCAGAATTAAAAACTAATAGTGCAAACTAAGAACTATTACGCAAACACACAGAGTATAACACAAGAGTGTAGCCAAATTTTCGGTGAAGGGCTCTGGACTATCTCCTAAAGATTCCTTTAGATTAAGAGTTGACATGCCACATGGCTCTCTTGGTTAAATACAAGTGTGAGCAAACAATCCCAAGCATATATCAATTAAGCACAAATATATCAAGCATATAAAGAGATAAACAATGTAAACATGCAAGGTATATCAACATAAGTGAGATAGTAAGAGATGAGCAATCGCAAATAAGGAATAATTGTTTCAAGGTTCGAGCATACTTGCTCTACGTCCCCGCCTTCAACACTATGAAGGATTTTCACCATAATCGATCCTGCAAGATCACTTGGTGTTGCAACACCTACAAAGAGAGCTCTTGGACTCACAAGTTCCTCACTTGTTCTCACAGAACAACACAGGCAAGCCCACTAGCTTGCCGAAGCCGCACCTCTTACAACTCCTCCAATCACAAGTTGGAACACTTAGTGATCACTTCACTTGATCACCACAAAACTCTCTTCACCGAGGCCACAACCTCTACAGCTCCTCACAATATAAGAATGAAAACTTGTGATCACTTCTCTTGATCACAAAACAATCTCACAACAAAAATCCCTAAAGAATTGATATAGCAATAAAAAGCTCAAGTTTGTGTGAGAAAAACAGGATAGAGTTGTGGTGGAAAACTCAAGAAATCTCTTTTGAAACACTTTTAAAAACTCTCCTTTTGATATGAAAGTTTTAGCCCAAGACAAGTGGAGAAAAACTCTAAGAGTGATGGGAAAAACTGACTCTAGGACTTCTCCAAAATCTTGTTCAAAAATAGCCAAAACAGCCCCTTTTATAGAGTTCAAAAATATAGCCGTTGGGGCTCAATACCCAGGTCAGATGACCTGTCGGTCGACCAGCCAACAGTCATATTTATGACTATTGGAGTTTTCGGTCGACCGCCCGGTAGACCGCACTCAGATCTTGACCTATCGGTCGACCGAGGCAAGAACCAGAGAGCAGAGCTCTCTGGCCGGTTGATCGGGGCCAGATCCAGAGAGTGAATTCTCTGGATCAGTTGACCGCCCAGTCGACCGGCCCTCAAGCCAGGGTTTGTGCATGATTTTGTGCACATCGATCGATCGCATCGGTCGACCGCTAGAAGGCCAGGTCAGGGATATTAAAGGGATTAAGACTTGATCTTTTATTATCCATAAAATCCCATAAAACTTTATAAAATCTACAAAAATAAATTCATTGAAATACTTTGAAATCCACATATGTGATAAAAAATCAACACATATTACAAACTATTTGAACTATTTTTGTGAAATAGATATTTAGCATTAAATAAAAACCCTATTTTTCAAAATCAATCTTCAATTTGAAATGATTTTTGCAAAACTTCTTCAAATACAAAAACAAGATATTTTAAATACTTTTGAAGCTTAGTGTGTATGGATACGATCCAATATACATATAAGATGAAATATCTATGATTTTGATAATAAATTCTAAATAAAGTTTTGATAAACACAAAACTCAAACACATGATATAGAAACATCAAATAAGTTTTTCTAAGCATTTGAACCATCAATGTGCATGGATGAAATCCAAAACACATATAAAATATGTAAACTTATTTTGATGAACTCTATTCATGAAACATAAAGATATCTTCTTTGAAACTCAATACCAAAATGGTAATTTCTAAAGTCAAAACTATTTTAAGAAAACACATAAATTTTGTGTGTGTATATGAGCTGAGCAATCCACAACTAATCTATCATTTATATTTTATCTAAAAACTTAACACTTACAAACTTGACACAAGTCTTGAAAATCTTCTTTTCCTTCTTGACTTGGTCCAAACCTTGGTCAAAAAGCTAAACTCTTCTTAAGTACTTGATATGATCTTTGAAGCGCGAGCTCTTGAATCAACGCGTGCTAGCTTTAAAGCTTGACTTCAAATTTTTTGTTGAAGCTAAATACTGACTAAGATCTTAGTAGAAAATCTGAAACTTAATAAATACAAGATCATTAGTACTATAACCACATGAGTTAATCATCATCAAAACTAGAGTGATGGGCCTTTGGGCCCACAATCTCTCCTTTTTTGATGATGACAAAACTCATGGAGTTATATATGCATGGATTAAAGATAAGCTTCTAAGAAGCTCCCCCTTAACTAATGCATAGCAATAAATTATAAGAATATTCAATACAAGCTCATAAACAAAATAAATATATATGCATAAATAACAAATATTTAACATGCATATAAACTCTAAATTCTTCTCCCCCTTTTTGTCAATTCATCAATAAAAGGGTGAAGACCAAAAAACAATATAGATGTATATGTGATATACATTTATGAAGACGAGAGACGTTAAATTAGCTCCCCCTGCGTACATGCATTACAGGGAGAAGGGATGACTAGACCCTAACTCACATAAAGCATAATATACAATGCATAAGAGGAGATGTTAAGCTCCTCCTACACACGTGTATCACGTAAAGAAGAGAAGTCAAGCTCCTTAATGTGATATACACTCAACATGAATATATATATAGAGAAAGAGAGAGAAGATATTAAGCTCCCCTTGCATATAGGCAATACATATCAACAAATTTTTTAAAAATTTGATAATACATAAAACAAAATTTTGAAATTTCTTAAAGTCAATAAATTAGATTTTGATATCAATAGTAAATTTTGATACCAATTGTAAATTTTGATACCAATTGTAATTGCAAGTAATTTGTAAGTTTTTGATACCAATTGAAGGTAAAAAATGAAATATATTTTGATACCAAACAAATACCAATTGAAATTAATGCATAAGCTTGCAAAGCTACCAATTAATATTTAGAATTAAATCAAACTTGCATAAACCTTTTGTGCTAAAATGAAATATATGTGGCATTGTAAAATAAGCATAATCTAAATCACATATATGTATGTATGAAAATGAAAATATCACTTGAAATTTGAAGCATACATATATAAGAAAATAAATATGAGTATACAAAAATAGAATTTTATTAAAATCAAGTATATCTCATACCTACCACCCTATTCACGCATATCTTTGAAAGATATTCAATAAGGTACACAAGACATGGTCTCCTAACCATCCGCCCTTAGATGATAGGGATTTTTCAAAAATAAGATAAATAATTTTAACATATTTGAAAAACTCTACAAATTGAAAAATAACGAAACTAGTTGTATGATAATTTTGAAAACTAGTACGAAGCCCTTATAGGAACAAAACACAAATGTATCCGTAAAATATGAAAATTACATGAGAATCAACACTCAAAATTTATAATGCTCTCATATAAAGCTCTTGAAATAAAATCATGAGTAATCAAAAAAAATGAGAGTATACAAGAATCATGTAAATGACATATTCATTAAAATAAATAATGAAGCTCAAAACAAAAACTTAAATCAATTCTTTTTCACATAAATATGATATCATATAAACATGCATGAGTCATCAAAACTTGGACATACAATGTACAATCAAATAAATAATTGAGTACATAAAAGAAATAAGACATGTAAAAGCATGTATATCAAAAATTATACATGTATAATACAAGTTTTAATAGAATATGCATATGAACATGATATTGGCATGTAAATCCATTGAAAAGTCTTTCAAAAACATTTGCATAACTAACAACCAATTACTCAACATTAAGTACAAAATAATATATGATTGAGTCTAGATTACTACACTAGTATATAAACATTTGAAGCACTTTAAAGAGGAGGAAGAGATGGTTACCAAAACCGTATAGCCAATTCATTTCTCCAAAACACGAGGTGGTCCTCCCACCATGCTTCCTTGATAGCGATGCATCAAATAGGTATGTCCTTTAAGCTTGAAATGCATCCACCACCAAGGCACTAAACCTCTCACGTCTTGTGAGAGCCCATATCTACATCAAGACAAGAGGTGGGGGACTTTGGCACCCATATTTTTTTAGGTCCATTGTGGTAGTAACAATTGGAACCCAAACATTTTTATTAGTAAAATTTAAATGATTTATCCTATCAAAATAAAATTTTGCAAGATGGCCTTTGCCGCCACAATGTATACATTTGTATACTCTATCATACATGTGAGTGGGGTGAGCATGGTATGCATGTGTATATCATGTGGTACGTGCATGAGCATGTGAAATTTATTTCTTGCGAAATATGAATTCCAACCTATTATGGTTAAATACACATTGGCTCAAAGTGGAGCCTAAACAATCAATTTTCTTCTTCATAATATAAATATCATTATTAATTTTAGAAGAAGATACATGAGCATGAGAATCAACAATCCTTTTCTTTTTTAAAAAATTTTCTTTTCTTTTAAAATAATTTTCTTTTTCAAAGAGTTATTTT